>JAUMHH010157021.1:0-36105 GCA_032359455.1 Chlamys rubida | reverse complement strand
CCCAGGTACCTACTGGCCAAATAGTATGACCCTGGGCCTTATGGAACTTGAGAAGAAGATTGTTAAAGCTTTTAACCCATGTTGACATTTGACCTCATTACTGTAATTAAGAAAAAGCTTCACACTGCCAGATAACACAAGAAGTGATGACGTCGTATACCAAAATGTTTGGCGCGGTATTTGCAATTCTACTTTCTGATTGGTTGAAGTTGCCTGGCGATGAAATTACTGCGCAATGTTGTGTTTAGATCAATATGCATTAACTATGAAATTAAAAATGTTGTCTGTCTTTTTAAATCAAATTATAAGGGCTAACCATGATTACTGCTAAGGTTATACGGTATATACAAAAAAAATGTGTATAAACCGCTTCGGTTCGGTATATGTCGTATAACCCCCAAATTAATCCTGGTTAGTCCTTCATTAAATTATCCAACATTGTACAATGTTTCAAGTGATTTTTGATTAACCAAACACCAGTTTCTTGACTTATATTTATATTATATTGAGATCTTTCTCAATTTAAATGTTATGAAAAAACACTAATGAAGGGACCCAAAATGAGGGTCGTGAATTTGGGCATTCTGATGGTTATCACCGAAAGTTTAATTTTTTGCATAAATATACCTTTGGGTTATGCCATCATGATATGACATGAAATTAAGGTCGGCATGGAGACCGTTCCGAGATATGAAGGGTGAAGTGGGGGACCAAAATCAAAAATGGACCCTATTTGACAAAGCTACGTGCTATTTTTTTGTACACTTTCTGATCAATTTTTGGAGTGTTGTATAATACTAAAGCTACAAAAAATAGAAATGACCGACGAAACTGGTAGTACACAAATATAGTTTGTTCAAAAAGAGGCCATTTGTGATTTTGTTCCCCCATTGTACCCCATCATATCTCCGAATGGTCTCAATGCTGACCGTCATTTCCAAGGACCAGTGCTTAAAATCAGATTATTTTTTTTCGTAAATTCAAAATTATATTTCCATTTTTGGAATTTAAATGCTATTGTCTTCCATAAAACAAGTAAGACTTCAGATTTACCAAAAAAAATCACCACAATATATATTTGGGACCATCCCGCCTTTGTAGCTTTGTACTGCTTTTCTTACACTTTTATAATTAGAATTATAGCAAAATGTTGCTTAATAATAAAATAATGAAAATGATTATACCGTTGCTAGTAAATGGCAAACTACAGACACCACCATTCTTGTCGTGCAAGTTCTTTGTTCTTACTCCAATAAGGTTCATGAGTAAGCGTTATGCACAGATTGACAGGTAAAAAATTAGACTACCACCCATAATCCATCACCTCCAATATACCATAACCAATTTGCTATAAAATACATACTATCTGTCACCTCCACGGTAAAGGTCGGGGTCAAGACTCAGTACTATCGTAATAGGTATCAGGGGCATTCCTGTAATAAAACGTAGCAAATATCATAAAACAGTTAGCAGGCGATAAAAATGTCACACGTATTTAATCGAATGGAAAATAACTCATAATACGAATATACTGTTTTTACCATAAACGGGTAAGGTGATGTAAGAACGTGCAACGTGTATTTTTTCAATAATATAACATTGCGGAATAAACGTAAGTGACGTTAAGTTGCATCGTCTTTTATTTTACTTTGGTCTGAAGAGAGAAACAAAAAATCGAACTCATGTAGTGTATTCATTTTTTCTTTTGTGTGAAGTTCGTAGTTAAACTTTTTGAATGAACCCACTTGAAATAATATAGTAGTCAGTCATCATAGATTGTATATTACTAAATATACAAACATGCAATCACTCAGATTATCAGAATGAGCAATATGGGAAAATATGGAAAACAGATATGGAAACAAATCTCTTTTTGTCCTTTTTTTTCTTTTTTCCTTGGGAATAACAAAATTATGTGTACAGTGTATGTGAATGATTTGACAATCCTGGTAAAGTCTTAGGGCCGGAGGCATCAGTTATGGACTTGTGTAAGCAAAAGGTCGTATTATTTCATACCAGAGAATACAATATTTCATAGTAATAAGATAACCTGTTACGCCACTAAGTTACTCGGTAAAATTCTACCCACATTTATATAATTTTGTTCTGTAAGTAAATAAGCTACAACAACAGGCGATAAAGTTTTTTGATAACTTTAGCATAATAGGAACTCAAATCTTCGGCAAGTCTGTTTTTTTTAAACTTTATGCAATTCTAAATATACACACTAATTAATTTTAAATTAATTCGCCCCTTACAAATTAATACTCCGCTTTGCATCAAAATAATTAAAACACACAAGAACGTCTGATTGATCAGAGCAGACGACAGGTAATGACGAAGAGTTTATCTTGTCTTCCCATCGTTGGGCCACTTTATCCTATTTTGCATGTGTTGGAAAAGTATAACCAAGAAGTACATTTGTGATGATACATGGGATTGAATTCTGTTTCAAATTCTGAAAAAAAATGTTTGAAATGTTTAAGCATTAAACCTTTTTAAGAATACTGTCACCTACCCCAAGCGATGAGGACGGTCTTCAGGGTATACCTGGTGACGTACGTCCCGAGGACTTTGACGAATGTCAGATACTGGAGGAATGCCTCCATCAACATCCACATAAACGATGACAATATAAAATAGTGGAGGAGAACGGCAACGATGATACATCCAATGTAGTTATGCGTCTGTCTGATACCGGTCAGGAACACGACCCACGAGCACAGCATTGCAAGGGCAAGGTTGAACAGAGTCTGTTGGGCACGACCTTGTCGGAGTTTTCTGTGGAACAAATTCATGAGTCTGTTAGTATCAAAACAGAAGAACAAAATTGGAACTCGATCATTAAGATGACAACAGAAACCGGGGAAACCAACAGAAAAGACATCATCAAAAACACAAAAATCACAGAAGGTAAAAGGTGCTCAGGAAATGTATCTTATTACTTGACTTATCGAAATGCTTTTGAAAATCATCTTTAATTGATAGGTTCTTCGTTAAACACTATATGATAAATTTGTGTTCCGTACTGTTCCTTAAAAATTTTTCAATTCATATTAGCTGATAATTCCTAAGTACACGAGCGTGATACATGCATGCATTGTTTGTTAAGGGTATATAGCTTACTGCAAACACTTTTGTCTAAAATTTGAAATACTTTCGCATCTTAATAATTTTATTTATTACTATTTAATGATATCTGTGATCATTTGGTATATAACATTTCAGTAAAAAAAATAATTGCAGATATAAATGTTTTTTTTTAAGTAACTAAAGCATGAAAAAAAGTATGTTACCGAAAGAACACGTAGGATATGATGGTAAGCGATAACCCAAGGATTGACAAACTGAGTCCGACAAGGGAGATAATGCTCAGGGAAAATTCATGATCACGATCAACTGGTTCGGCCTGCCCATAGAAATCCTGAAAAAGTAAAATCATTTCATTAACAGAAACGTTTAGTCCAACATATGAAAACGATTTTGCAAAATTCATCTTTATTTCATGACAAATTTACATAAAGTTGAAAAAGAATGAGCTATTCGTCAAAAGTTATATCATGTTATCATTATAATTCTCCCCATTAAAGCATTGACGGAGATTTAATATCAAGGTTTAAAAATCAACACTTATGCAATTGCATAGGTTCATATCAGTCATGGACGTATACAATAATAAGGAAAGTGTTAATTTGTGTCGTATGGAAATTCATAATTCCTTGTCTTAATTGAATTAAATTATTTATTTTATGTATCATAAATTAATTTAACTACAGCTATAAAATTTGCGACGTATTAAAATGTGTTAATTGGTCAGGACTTCTCATGTTTGATCCACGTAAACATCACTAACGTCTAAGTTAAACAAGATTTACTCACAATTAAAACAGCGAAGTTGGTAAGGTGGTCACACAAACAAATATCCCGTCCATTGACTTGACCGTTATATACGCAGCCGGCAGTTGACCAACCGCCATCTTTGTTATTCATTTCAAAGTCCCAAAAGGCACATTTACGTTCATCATTTGCTGGTGACTGTAACGTATTATCAGACAAATTAATTTAGTAAAAGAATTTTATATAATATTTCCGTCCACTTAAGAATAGTAAAACAATAACAGCATTAATACACATTAGGTAACATTATACAAATGCAATGTTTAATTATGAAATTATTACATCTATAAAAAATACGTTGTAAAGAATTCAACTAAAGTGTGAAGCATGCAATACAAACAACGCGGTAATGTTCAATAAATCAATTGTATAACATTAAAAAAATAGTTATAACCATATATGTGGATAACAGTTTGTTCATATGTTTAGAATAATCACCTGTAGTGGTTTGAAGACCGTTTTTACTTTACGTTTCAGTCCTTTGATTTTTCGACCGCTAATACTGGCGGAAATGATGTAACTGTTCAAAATCCCAAGACGGAGATCTCTTGTGACGTCAATTTTGTCAGCTGCTTTTGAATTTCCCCGGAACAGCCTCCCATCTCTGTATACCATCATGTATAGTCTTGTATCGTCTTTTATACCTGGTCATAGGAGTAAATATGGTGAAATCTGAAGGTGATTCTATAACTAGAAATTTTACTACAAGACATACAGGCACAAAATTCAGAAGTAAAAGTTCAATAAAAAGTTAATACGTTAACGGTAAATAAATCGTTCATGCATAATCAATAAGAATATCTTAACAATTGTGTGAAAGACGCTCCGATTTTTCGAGTTATTCCTACAAATGTATCTACCTTTTCCATCAACCATTGCCGAGGTGATGAGTTCGGGAGGCAATTCAATGGCTGCATCAATGTCTCCGTACAGCTGTGACTGATTGTAAAGAGTGAAGATTCTATCTTCGTTGAAAGCCTCGTCTAACCTTCCAGCCTTGCCTTGACGTGCCGCCAACCCTATGATAGGGACCTTGAGCTGGTTAAGGTTCCATACCTCCAAGGCCACATTAGGCTTTACGATACGGAGATTACCGTCATCCTCCAAATAAATACTTTCGGCGACCTTCTCGAAACTTTTAAGGATTCTGAAATAACACAAAAATAGCACATTTAAATTAACGCTCCTTCATATTTTAAAACAAAATCTAAGCGTTGCTTATTGTGAAATAATTATTCCTAAACAATGAAAAATAATGATAACGCAACAACCCTTCAAGGAAAAAGGGTCCCACTGTAGTAGTTAGACTGGCTTAGACTAACTTTCCTTGTCAAGGTGTTAATCTATTATTATTATGATTATTTGCATATATAATTCCGAAAAAGCTAGATCAATAATTGGTAAGAATAGATTTGGCAGCTGAAAAAATCCAAGTTCGACCCCTGCAGTTCTGTACTTTTCTTTTTTATGGCCATTTATTTCTGTTTTCAAACACTCAAATTACGAACGACTATAATTTGGCAAATTCGTCACAAGATGTGATGTAATACTCCGTAGAAAATTACCCAAACAAGTATTTAATAATAGTTATAATAGCAATAAAATATTTTAACTTGGTCCTATGTAGTACAATTTACGTTATGTTTATATCAATGTACAACACGAACTCAATCTTTAGAACTTTGATATTATTTTTGTAGAATTATCAAAAGCATCATATATTTACCTGTTGGACGCTTGAGAAACTTCATTAGCCTTCTCGAGCTCATCTTCGTCGATGTTCATTACTTTATCCATTGTTTTCATTACATTCATACCGATCTGTAATATAACAAAAATAAAAAGCTTGAATTATTAATGTAATTTATTTTCTTAGTTGTCCATTTGCTTAAACAATGTTGTGAGATCAAACACAGAAAACTAACGTCACAAATACAAATGCAAGTAGAATACGCCCAGTCCCTGGTTAGATAGAAAGATTTCAGTTTTTTGTCTCAGTGAAAATTAAGCACGTATGAATGAAACATCAACGGCAACATCGACAAAAATGGGGATGCAACACACTTGTGATCCAGTGTATTTATTCTCAATCATGATAAAAGTATTTCCAAATTATGAAAATTTATTCACGTGAATGTAAAATAGTGTACTACATGTTGTATCTCAAGTAACCTCTTTATTATAAATTGAATCGAATACGTTTAAGTATAAATAGTTTAATACAACAGTTTGTGCACAAAAAGTGTTGACATTTAATATGTAATGAATATTTATTTTTGGACCTGGAATAAGCTGTTACGATTAATATTGAAAATAGTTAGAATAGAATTGTATTTTGGTAGTGTTATTTCAACAGTATGTGTCACCATATACTAAGATGACGGTTTCATTTAATATTTAATAAAATCTTTATATCAGTTGAAGTCTTTAGTTTTTGTGTCTGCTTACGCATCCCTTGTTGTGTAGCACTGTAGGCTGAAGTGAACTGAATAGCTAACCAAACACTGATGAATTATTAGTGTTATAATTCATTGGGCCTTCATATGCACTACACGAAGAGAGGGATTGTTGTGTTTGAAATTGTTATATTAAGTATGGCATTCAAGAGATATCTAAATAAAATGCATGTCATATGAGAATAGAGCTACGTGCAGAATCGCTAGTGATGCGGTAACAGTTGACAGTAAATAATTGATACATGGTTGCAAAAGTGAAATTAATAGGTAGCTCGCTGTACTTGGTCATAGATATATGATTAACATTGATGTTCTGTGATAAAAATGTAGATTACAGGAATGAAATACAGCTTACTTCTCTAGTGATCTTGTGAACGTTGACCGTTTTGTCCATGATTTCGGCGATGTAATCCACATCAGTAGCAGTCATCTCTTCTACCTTCTCGACAATGCTAGCTGTCTCCTCCATGATACCTTCAACATTGTCATCTTCCATGTCCATCTGAAATGTTTGGAAAATAAAAACTATTTCTATCTAAATTTTACTTTGTTTTAAGTTTAATTATGTACAAGTAATATGTGTATTTTAAGCGAAATTATTTAATTGAAAAAAAGATTCTTGAACACTTCCATTTATCGTCAATAACCGCTCTCTCTCGTCAAGTTTTCAAATAATTAGATCTGAATTAGCTCTAGACTACATTTCCTCAATGTCGTCAGCTTAATCAGTGAAATATACAAAAGGCATGTAGCATGAAATGAACACTTTTCACTTTTCGAAAATTCGCCTGACCTAATATAATAAGTTGATTTCAGATTGTATATCAGACCAAAATATTGTGAGTTATGTGACTATGTGCGAATTATAAGATTAAAAGAAGAAAAGAGTTTGTATTTTCTACCTCTGCAAGTTCTTTTAATCTATCTTCAAGTGTCATTTTCTCAAATATTCCCTCCTCCTCTTCCTCATCTTCTTCAGATTCCTCTGACTGAGTGTGACTTTCGTTGTTGCACGTTTTGGTAACAGAGACGTCAGTCCAATAGGCGCCTGTGTAGTAGTCACCTTTGCATGACGCTCTTCCAGCATTAGATCCCTCTGAAAGTAAATAAAAACATACGATTTAAAAAAAATATCGTATTATTTTTAAATAGAATATCACAAAATGTTGCAAAGAGAGTCAATTCAAATTGAAATATCTTAATTAGCTGCTTAAACACGCGTAATCAAATATCACACTGTAAAACAGAGACAATTGACTGTTTATATTTGCCCGTTAGAGGGAATTCAACACGTGGCAAATACTATAATACACATAGTTGATTCTAAAACAGGCAAATTGGCCATATGTGTGAAAGATTTAATTGCAATGCAACTTTGTTTGTACGTACCACAAATTTCAATACTGTTGACCACAGTGTCAATAGACGATCGGGGAAAGGTTGCCACTAGACCAGTTTCGTCATCTTTGAGGTGATCCAACGGGCAGGCGACTGTAACATGTTGTTTAAGAAATATGAATAACCGTGTCTTTAATTGTAACAAGCATTGACCTGAGTTGATGAAGAGCTGATACATTTTCACCTGTACTTTCATATGCTTTTTCAAATTTGTTTATTAATTCTTAAGGTGTGTCCAACAGTCCTGTTTAGTTTTAAATCAACCATTTTTCAATTTATCTTTAGACAATGAAGCCGTATAACTAATGACACCGAATATAATAATATAAGACGAATTTTATCATTATTATCTATTAGCGCATGCTTTCGGTTGTAATATTTTACCAATATTTATAAAGCTAAGGGATGCTATTTTTTCCGCTGGTCAGCGAAAAATGACCTACTTGTACTCGTTAGGTCAATTGACCGAACAATGTGGATTGGAGTCTTTCCAGGCAGTGTCAGCAACATGTTTGTTTTTTTCATGGTGTCTCGTAACTCCTTCCGTAGGACCAAATATGCCATGTTTTCATCCGCCATTGTGTAATTATCAGTTGTCTTCAGGAACATGTAGTACCCAAGTTTTAATGGCTTCGTGCTACAATAAATATACATAAACTTTAAACAATATTATAGGTAAAATGAGAACATTAGTAGTATATGAAGTTGCAGTTATCTTTCAATTTTCTAGGAAATAATGTAACATCCATAGATGATTAAGCAATATATTAAAATAATCTTTAATGTAAAATGTAACTTTTAAAATTATCGTCTTAGCATAAAGATAAGCATAGCATGATGACAAAGGGATCTATACATTTGAGCTACTTTCAAATAAAAGTATCATCAAAGAATAAGAAATGTTTGTTATTCCACTACAAAACTACGTAAATAATTATAAACCGGGTTATAGAGAGAATGTATTAACTGTTATTGACAACAAGCGCTAGCTAACGCTGTGTGAAGAGGTGATATGAAAATAAAAATATAAAGGATAAAATAATGCAGCTTACTCTTCTATTTTCCCTCCGTATGTAACGACACTCTGGACAGTAGGTATTCTTTGTTGTATAACGGGTAGGATATTGTCATTGATAAAGTTAACGTCTGACATGATACCGGACAGCTTGGCATTCGGTTGGTTGATCATATTGTGGAGAAGAATTCCTTTGTGGGATATTTCAGGCATCTCAATGGTCCCCCGGAATGTGATAACATCTGTTCAATAATCATCATCATCATCAGCCACATGTTTGGGCATACACGACGGAAATTATGTCAAAAAACTTTATGAGTTTTTTTTTCTTAATAATTATATCATGAATTATATTGATTGTCAATGACTAAAGTAGAACCAATGGCAGTTATTGTTTACTTAATGCAGCCTTCAGGAGTTTAAGGCTAACTTTCGGTAGGAATCGACATGTACGATTTGTATAGGTTATTTTGTGATGTTACGTACTTGCCATTATAGTTATAACTCTATCCATTATCTAGAATGATATTTACGCCTTAAAGATACAAGTTCCATAGCTTACCAGAATATTTGACAGAGTAGGCTCTCGAACGCCGTCGATTAAAGGGATGCATGTCCCACACTTCACACCAGTAAGTACCCTGGAACATTTCGTTAGTCAGTTTCTGACTGCTGGAATACTCCAGCGTTTTCCGGAACATTGGTCCCAGTTCCAAAGCATTAGAAGACGTTAACGCTAGAAGTAAAAGCATAGTGAGTTAAAACAAAGTTGGAAGGCGAATCCAGTTTCCCTAAAAGATGTGACTATTTATCTGTTTTCAAAAATCGTTTAGAACATAAGTTCCTGTTCCTAAGCATTGAAGAGGTCGTTTACACTGGCAGTATAATTCATATTACAATATACATAGTGTCTGTAGAAGTAAAAAGGGAAAAAAAACAATCATCAAGATAATACCGAAGTTTCAACAAAACCATAATTCGAAAATCAATAAAACAAGGGCAGAATATAAACAAATGAAAGATTTACCAGGAGACCTTTGAAAAATAACAAGGAGAACAGGCCCATGAGTTCAAAAAGGGTAAGTGTCTTCTGCATCGATGACACCCACCATGTAAATCTAATTATGCTCATGATTGTTTTATGTGTTGGTAACTTGCGTTCAATCGACGTCATAAATACTGATCGCTAACGTAATGTTTACCAAGCCAAAGCGATAACAGTGAAAGGATTCCTAACGTTACGTACCTGGTTCTGGAAGTGGTGTTAGTGGTCTGCCCATTACCCCAAGTAACGAAATCAGACTCGGGGATCTTCGTTCCAGTTTTATGTCGACAATTTTTCCATCTTTGAACCAAACAGTTGGTAACTCTCTATTTGTATTGGTAAGGTCGCATGTCAGTTTACTATTATCCCTTTTCGATGAAAGATAAACTCGCTCTGGTTCGTGATCTTCCTCGTCCTCAACACTCTCTTCTGTTTCATCGTCAGTTTCATCATCTTCATCTTCATTTTCTTGTCCTTTAAGAGAAATATAGTCCTACGTTAATAAATGCATTATGAATGGAACGGTGATTGATAAATAGATATGCTTCTTAATTGGAACCTCATTTGACAGGATATTTTTTTTTATTCTATCAAAATAGTTATTGTTTTGCAGTATTACTATTGCAATTTAGTTAAGAAATAGAATTATAAAAATAAAAAATAAAAAAGTTATTCGGATATTAAAAAAAATAATGTTCCAACCTTTTATCAACGAGTCTCTTTCACAGACAACCTCAGCAGGACTGTTACAGGAGGCTTCCATGTATCCATTCACGGTCAGAGCTCGGCACTGTCTAGTAGAAGGTAATCTTTCCACCCAAAACGTGCTCGATGGCCCTAGATTAACAAACAATAACACTGATGAAGACAAAATCTCGACAACGAATTTTGAACATTTATCCAGCTGAATATATGTATTATTATCATTTTAATAAAAACGTATGTTGATCACTTACGTTATCTACATTACAATATATTCATGTCCTAACCATATGACTTTACGTACTAAAGTCATACCCTTACTCACCATGCTGTCACTTGTAATATTTGCATGTTTGTATTAATATAGATTCAGAAAACCATTATATCATTTTAGATATTCCAATATTTATCATACTCACCCACAACGAAACCTTCTGTTTGGGACTTCAGTATACTCATCAACACCAAATCGGCGTTAAATTTACTGTTTCCCATAGCAGCTAGTCTTCCTCCTTCGTTAGTACAGCGCTCCATTGCAGCAGTGAAAGGCATTCTAGAGACAATCACTTTGTAACACTTTTTTGAAAAAATGTGGCCATACCAACCAGGAGGACAGGACGATGCTATGATTGTAAAATAACAAATGCATCATATAATAAGTGCGTGTTTAATCATAGTAAAAATCATTCAGTCTGTTATAGCGGACGTTAAGCTGACGAACCCTTCTAGTTGCACAACTTGCGAACTTGTATGGGCGATTATACTGTTAACAAAATTAAGTTGACATATATTAAACCGACAAGTGCGAAAAAAAATATTTTATCTTGCTTAACTAAAGTGACTCCTATAAAAAAGTTTATGAATTGTATATTAACTTAAATATATGATCTCTGTGAAACCACATTTAGATTAGATGTTTCATGAAAACAATTTACACAAACAGGCAGGGTATATGTTAGAATTGATTATTTGATTTAAAAACGTTTCATATACTCGGTTTATGCCAAAACTGGTGCATTTTGTTAATTGTATAGTTGACGACTAAGCAAAACTCCACCATTGTAACGGTCTAGTTTCCTACAGGACGATCGGTGAGAATGCTTACCTGTATCCTCCAAGACAATCGGTGGACTGTAACAGACAGATGGTTTACGGATAGTACACTGAGACAACTTCATGCCAAGTGTTTTTCGTTGGCTGTGTTGATGACCTGAGTGGAGAATGTGTTCTCTTTTGTCTGCAGGAGGTACAAATTCCTCGATTTCTTCAACATCATCGAAATGTTCATGGATTCTCAGTCCTATGTCCTTTTCTGCAAAATTACTGCGTAGGTCATCGCCAAAATCTTTATCATCCGATTCCTCCTCTACAACGAACGTCCTCAGTGTCATAAAGTCCCCTATTGGTAAAGCATCGCCAAGTGTCGAAACGTCGTCGCTGTCGGCCTCATCCTCAATCTTCTCTTCGCTGTTTTCCTCAATGCTTTCATCATCTTCTTTCGGTTTTCTTGCAACTAACGTTGTCGGTATAACGACACTATCAATTTCATTACTATCACCAAAAGATTCACTTGTGTCATCAGAAATATCACTTATTACATCGTTGGTTTCATCTGATGTATTATCATCACTGGTATCATCGTTGCTTTCATCTGAACTACTATCTACATCTTCCATTGTTGAAGAACTCATTTCATCGGCCTCTTGTATGCTTTCCATTAATTCCAAATCAATTGGTATCGACATAATTTTGTCGTCCTTCTCAATGCTCGAATCATCATAATCATTTTCTTTGTCAGAGTTTACAGTGTCTATTCCGTTATCATCGCTTGAATTATCATCGGTAGCTTCATCGACACGCTCAGTAGAATCCTCTGAGTTTACAGCACTTGCTTTATCATCGTCATATTCACTGCCACTGTTAAAAGAGTTATCTGAGACTTCAGCACTCGAACTATCGTCATTTAATTCAGTGTTAACGTTTAAAATGTTTATTTCCTTCTCTTCGTCTGAATTATTTTCGTTAGTTTCCTTATCATTGTCTGTGGCATCCCCTGTTTTGTCCTCGCTCGAATTATCATCTTTACTTACATCGCCACCATCAGTAGAATCCTCTGAGTTTACAGCACTCGCATTGCCATCGTCAGTTTCATTGCCACTGTCAGTAGAGTTATCTGAGTCTTCAGCACTTGAACTATCATCGCTAGCTTTACTGTTATCATTTATAATATTCTCTTTATTTTCGGCGCTCGAACTAGCATTGTTAGCTTCATTGTCATTATTTGATGTATTCTCTGTATTTTCATCACTTGAACTACCATCGTTAGTTGCAGTGTCATCTTTTGTTGTATTTTCTGTTTTTTCATCGCTCGAACTATCATTGTCAATTTCACTGTCAGTGGTTGAGCTATTCCCTTCTCTCTCATCCTGAAAGCTATCAACGTTATTTACAGTCTCATCGTTTGTGGTATCATCACGACTTTCTGTGCTTTCATTACTGTCCTTTTTCTCTTCTGATGACGAAACAGTAGTTGTGTCTGATGCTTTGCTGTCACCACCACTATCTGCGGTACTATCCCCATCCACACTGTCGACGTTATGCTTCCCATCGACATCATTTGATTCTGATTGTTTGCTGTCATCATCATTACTTTCACCATCTGTTTCTGATTTCTGTGTAGATGAAAGTATTCCAAGAACGTTTTGTGTTACAGCGTCTTCATCACTCGTCTCCGTATTGTCAGATATCCCACTTTTTTCATTGCTATCTATTTCTTTGCTGGTATCATCTGACGTGTTATTGGTTATATTTTGTTGATCATCTGTTTCATCTACATCCAAACTTTCATTGCCATCTCTGTGGTTTTCTTTCGCATCATTTGACACAGAATTGTCTCTCATTTTATCCTCAGAGCTATCGGCATCAGTGCTATTTGACGAATTGCTGTCATCTTTGCTATCGTCGTTTCCGTTGCTATTTACATCACTGTCGGATGACGTAGATATGTCATCTTGAGAATCATCGTTTGAAGCAGAGGAATCGGTATCAGTTTCATTGCTTGTTTTATCATTTACGACTATTACGGTTGTGTTTTCAAAGCTTTCATTGCTGTCATCTTCAGTAGAGTTTGAAGCCGAATCTTTTTCGTCGAGTTCACTACTGTCACTGTAAGAATCTTTTGAAGTAGATGAATCATTATTATCAGTCGCATTGCTATCTTTACTAAGGTCTGCCATTGTCGTGTTTTCAACACTTTCGATGCTATCATCTTCTAAACTGTTTGAGACAGAATCATCGTTATCAGGTTTCCCATCAGTGTGATTTGAATATAATTTTTTCACGAGCTCCTGACTGTTTTCATGATGACTGTCGTCTGTTTTATTCAAGGTTGTTTTTGCTTTCTCCCCTAATGTGTCATCACCTCCATCTTTCGAAGTACTGTCACTAGAATCTGAACTTGAATCTTTACCGTCTTTGTTGTCACTATCATAAGAGTTGTTTTCCCCTGTAGTAGAACTGTCACCGTCTGGATCACCTTTAGTTGTTTTAAGGTTTTCTGAACTTGTTCCCGATGATTGACTAACATCATCGATTGTTTTTGACGCCCCGGATTCGTTAGATTTGTGTAAGTTTGTTCCTATGATACCTAATGTGTTTATAAACTCATCTGGTGATGTGAAGTCGAAACTTGGTTTAGCCGTGGTAATTTTGTCTTTTGGTTGAACAGTTTCTTTCCTCCCGAGTGTCGCTTCATCGTCAGCAGTTTCACCACTATCATTGCTAGTTGTGGTCGGTGGTTCTCTCATAGGGATTCCCCTGGAAGTGGGCGCAGTCTTAATATCATCCATGGCTGGTATGCTTATCTGCGTTGCACCAGTGATTGGCGCGGCGTCTTTGGTAGGATCTGTAACACCAGTCGTTCGTAGTGTTGTCGTTGTTACATCATCAAAATTTGAAGGTGTCGAAGGAATATCACCATCGTTCGTCGCAGGTGTAACGTCATCAGATGATGGTATCGTTGGAACAAAAGAGAATGATGGTTCAATTGAATCAGTATCGCTCTCACCATGTGATAGGTCTTTCTTCAATGCTGATTCAAAAGACGGTGTCGTTTGGGAAGGCAATTTCTCTGAAACTTCTTTTAGGAGATCTAAATCGATAGCTTGATCAGTATTTCCTGGAATTGGTGGAATGGAGTTCTCTTGTCCGTCCTCTTTCGGAACAATGGGTTGCTTCGTTACAGGAAGTGTCTGTAAAATTTCATCTTGTGTATCAGGTTTTGTAGCTGACATTTCCACATCCGGACTTGTTGGAGTGTCTTCTAATGGCCTCTTCGTTTTTGTAACAAACAGTTTGGACCTTTGCTCTGGAATTTCGACGTTTGTATCTTTTTTCGTGGAAACAAAATCTAAAACACTATCAAGAGGTTTTGGAGTCGGGATATCCGGATTTATTTCATTATTGTCAATCGTATTGATTTGTGGTGACACTGTTGTAGGTACGGTTGGATCACTTTCTCCATCTTCATTTGGTGGAGGAGTAATGTCTTCGAGGTTCTTTTTAGATTCCCTAATGCCAGAGGTGGGTAAAACAGATGGCGGATTACTTGTAGTTTCTATGTTTGAATTCCAATTTCCAGCCTCTGTATTTGTTTGGCTTTGCCCTTCCGATTGCTGCTCATTAGCGGTATCGGGTTTACGCAGTTTAGTTACCTGGATTGGTTTTTCATTTACTATTTCAGTAAGTATTGGATCTGGAACACTTTCTCCGAATCCTTCGCCCAAATCAGTCGAAGAATGCCATTCAGAATTTTGACCATACAAGTTGTGTTGTTGCTGCTGCTGTTCTGGTTGCGGAGTCTGTGTGCCATCTTTGGGTTGATTGTCCTTTAAAAAGGCAAGATCTTGGAAAGGCTTAATGCTGTTCTCAGTGTTTTCAGAATTTGATAAATGACTTGATGGTATGTTGTCACTAATTCTGTCACTACCGTACTGTCTGAATGGCCTTACAGATGGTCTTTCTGTGTTTTGCAACATCGTTTCAACTGGACTTTGCGTGAGGGTTTCTGTTATGTGTTGGGAAAACGCCATTTCAGGATGATGATTTTCATCAATATTTCGTCGTTTACGAATCTTTATTTCTTCCTTGATGTTACTTCGTTTACGTCTACGGCTGAAAACTTCCTCTTCAAGTGGAAGTTTCAGTCTGCTTAGATCCAAATCTCCGCATACGTCACTGTCTTCTGTGTCGTCGTCAATCTCCCAGTCCCATGTGCGGTCTGCTTTAAGTCTCGACTCCATGAAACTGTAAAGAATAAAACAATGTAACTTGTACATTATCGATATTCAAGCTATAGAAGTTAGTCAAGTATTTTTTGAATTGCTAGCTTTGTTTTTTTATCAAGAGTTTATTGCCAATGAAAAATTAGAAACATGGTAATTATAGTTGAAATATGTTTATATGGGATAAATAAAAGTATTTTTATCTGCTTACTCGTTGTACGGTCTCACTTTGTGAGGCGCAAGCTCGTCCCATACAAGAGTACCTTCCTCTTCGTGCAAGCCGGTCCATATATTTAAAATCTCTTGTCGACGGAGATATTCACCGATGCTTTTAGAGTCGACATATACAGGAGCCTCTGCTTTTAAAAGGAATCCAAAATCCTGTCGACAGGTATCCTTAGCTTCGTCCCAAGATAATTCCTTGTGATTAACATATATACAAATGGGAACATTGTTCATCTCAGCTAGCTTCCAGCCATCCCTACACACACCCTTTGACCGTAAGGGCCCCCTCCTTCTCCCGGATGGTGCGCTTTGGGGTATATTGTTCTTTGGAATTGGATTTCGAATGGATGCATCACCGACGCTATCGGCGACGTCGTCGTCTCTATTTGGCCCCACATTACCAGCGTTGTTAAACAGTGGCGGCGAGGCCCCGTCTCCTAGAGGTCCTGCTCCATTACGAAACAGTCCAGCGCTTCCCGGTGCTTGACCTTGGAACTGACCTATGGACAGTAGCAGTAAATCTGAAAATAAACAAACAGGTTCAAAAGAATTGTCTATTAATGCAGAAGTAATTGTAAAAGAAGGAGAAACGACGGTTTCACAAGCAATGTGTTTTGCAGGTTCTACGACATTTAATTAGATACTTGATTTAAAATGTCTTATAAAAACATGTTCATAAAACGCTTCAAGTGCAGAAAAGTCACATCAAAGATCAGAGGATAGACATGGTTGTTCCGGTGAACATGTAATACAAGGTAAACCTAGCTTCCTTCACACGTAACACCAGAGCTAACCTATTTATGTTAGGTAACTAGTAACCTTCTGATGCTCTACAAGACGAAGCATGTTAACGGGCAAAATGAAGCACGTATTTTCTTTCACGGTAAATTATGTCATTGTCAAGATATGACCTTCGGTGGTTGACATGTATTAACATAACCGTTCAAGCGTTACAGTTTCATTTAATTTTAAATAGAGTTAAAGATAATGAAGAATGTGATTTATCGTTATTGATATGCTTAAGTCAAAATACCCCTTTTCTCTTTGCAATTAACAAATATAAGCGTACAACATGTTATCCTGGTGATGCACAAGACGTAGCCGTCTTTTTTCAACGCTAATGCCGGAATGAACGCAAGCCTGCTAATACATATTTCGCCAAGCCAGCTAGGCCCTCATAGTTAATACCTACATTAATGTTGTTAAGCGCCTTTCGTTACGTAAATTAACATTATGAATTTATGCTTATAAGTGAACTTAATATACGTCTTCCCTGATACATGCGGTATTTGAGATTCTGCATTGTCAATGCAAATGATAATGTTTTCTGAACATCTTCAGTCCCTGTAATGACTAATTGTTTGTCATTGTGTTATCGCTGCGATGTTCTCGGTTTGTTGACGCTTTGGTGTGTGTTGTCAACGTGTGTTATCGTTGCGATGTTCTCGGTGTGTTGACGCTTTGGTGTGTGTTGTCAACGTGTGTTATCGCTGCGATGTTCTCGGTGTGTTGACGCTTTGGTGTGTGTTGACAAAGTGTGTTATCACTGCGATGTTCTCGGTGTGTTGACGCTTTGGTGTGTGTTGGCAAAGTGTGTTATCGCTGCGATGTTCTCGGTGTGTTGACGCTTTGGTGTGTGTTGTCAAAGTGTGGCATAATTAATGCATCACAAACTGACATATTGAAATGGTATGAAAATACTTTAAAAAAGAAATATACAGTTTGTTGCATCACAATAGGTAATACAAAATTTCCTCAAAGAATGTGTACGTGTGAAGAGCGTCACTCTTTCTAAGTGCACGTTATTTATTCCTAGGGTGTTGTTGTGAAGCTCCAATGCCCTTGTTTTATGTACACCTGAATATACACGTCATTATAGCTTCTGTCAAATCAAAGATGATGGTCCAAGTATGTCATCCAAAATGTTCTCAAGACATTTATGTATGCCTTAACCCACCGTCTGGGTCTTCAGATACTACATATGTACGTGTATATCAAAATATCGTCTGACATTTGACTTTTTTAGTAGCTTGTCCCTTACAAATAGCAAACAATCTCATTAATAAACAGAGAGATTGTGTGTTTGCCTATGACGCTGTACATGGTGGCGACATTACCAAAACCATTTACACTGACACATTTCTATATCTTTATGTTTATATTTTACAAAGGTACATTCAGTCTATGTATAGAAGTATAATACAATAAAGGACGCTGTAGAATTTCCTTTTCCCGTTTTTAATGTTGTCAACTGACCTTGGCTCAACTAGGGCCCCGGTCACTATACAGTAATAGTGTTAACCAGATATTCAACTAGGTCCAACTATACAGTAATATTGTAAGCAAGTCAATGAACTAGGTCCAACTATACAGAAATATTGTAAGCATGTCAATCAACTAGGTCCAACTATACATAAATATTGTACACCAGACAACCAACTAGGGTCCACTCTACAGATTTATTGTAAACAAGACAATTAACTAGGTCCAACTGTACAGCAAAATTGTAAACAAGACAATCAACTAGGTCCAACTATACAGTAATATCGTAAACAAGACAATCAATTAGGTACCACTGTACACACGTTAGTGTGATTCAGCGAGTGTCATTTTTCTAACCTACGGGACGAGATCGATTTTCATAGCACCATACAAAACGCGGATATGTCTGTCGTGTAAGCATGATATGGCAGTAAAAAATACAGCGAGACCTAATTCGACTGTGTATGTTTATGTTTTCCGGTTGTTCGTGGTTCGACAGGTATTACGTTTATGTCACTGCACAAGAATGATTGATAGTGATGTCCCTTTGATGGTCAGGAATCAATAATACAAGGGATTTGTGATGCACCTGTGTTAAATGTAGCGAAACAGTGCAGCAAAAAACTAAACTTACACACTTATTTCGTTGACATGAACTAACGTGTGACGAAGTCGACAATAAACTAACTTAGTTGGACAAGAACTGCCATATCGTAATGATAATGGAATCAGTAAAATTATTTTTTGTGTCTGCAAGTGTTGAATTAAACCCTTAATTTGCTTTTATGTTTGCTGAATGGGTCGAAAGATTAAACCAAAACTATATCTCATGACTGCAAATTGCATTAAGGAGGCAAACATGTCTGTACAGGTATGATTAATTGAAGTGCATAAGGCATGTTCATACATTGCACCGTCTACGTCCCGCTAGGTATAGACTAGGTATATAGGTGTGAACAGAGATACATTGTCCTTGGTAGTAGATATATTTATCAGTCTGGGCGATGCAAGTTGCATCCCGGATTTGACAACTCATTAGACAGCTACCGGGGGTGCTGGTAGGACAGTTGTTATGATGGTCATAACAGTTTCCGGGGAAATCTTCAAAGCGAGATGATGCAGAAAACAGAAAGTTCATTCGTTAAAGCTGGTATTTAATTCTTGAAGAGAATCGATCATATTTGTGTGACATAAGAGGGGATCACAACAATATCCACTATAGCGTGGTCAAAATCTTTAACAAGACTTTTCGGAAATAAGAATATTTAACTGAAATACATGCAAATATATTTTCAGTTGTTACATGATATTTGTTTCAGGTTCACACATGATTCGTTGTATTATTTAATTCAGATGTGCATGATTGTCATTGAGCTTCACCTCCAATTTACGATCCTGTTATTAGCCCACCGAATTGCTACCTATGCAGGTGCTTGTGGCTTATCAAATCAACACATTTTCCCATCCATCACCATATCCGATCGTCATTCTGTCGATAGCTCGACCAGACCTGACGTTTTAAAGGGACCCTAACACTTGCTGTAGTGATATGCCTACATAGCTATCTAATACACGTATGCATGTATGTGTATGAAAAACCCTTAATGCTTGTCCTAGAAAAACAATATGCCATTCACTTTGGGCAGTGGTATCAGTGATGGTGTATATTATTAAACAATATGACTGGTCATCTATCACAAACTGACCGTGAAGTATTGTGGGCAGTGCTGACGGATTTTATGGAGCGTCATTTGTTACTTAATGAGCAACAAATTGTCTGGAATACTAAGTACCAACAATAAGGACAATCTGTCACAGACATATTAATCGTTTGACCATTTAGACCAACACCAGTTACATCTGAACTGTCATAATACATTTTTATCGGTCTTTATGCTCAGCAACCACACCGTCATATTTCTGATTCTAAATATGAAACAGTTAACGCCAGTATTAAGTGTCCCTATATCCTAATCTATGTCAAAGAGATGCATGTGCAGCATTGTCAATTTCTGCCTATCAACAACAGATATCTCCAGGGGACCTACGTTTTTTTCTCTGTAGTCATTATTTGTTACGGAAGTTGATATTTCCGAACAATTATTTGCCGGAGATATAAATACAAATTCGTATTATATTCAATCCGCGTGTTTGTAGTAACCAATTTTTATTGCATTTTGTACAGAGGGATTTCATAAGTACATAATGCTTACTATATATTATGTTGTTTTAAGGTAACCAAAAGAGATGAGGCCATATTTTGGTAAAATTTTGGTAATATTTAGTATCATTCATATATACATGTAACAACAAAATATGGGTGCTTTTTATTTAAAAAATGTATTATTTAAGCATTTTTTTTAAACAAATGGTGTTATGGGCCTATATCACGCAATATGATTGCTGACAAACTTAATAAACCTGAAATGGCTTTTTTTCTTTTGCAATACCTGTCCTAGAACTATAACACCATTTGCTAGCATAAGTTACTTTTTGAATTTAATAAAGTAGTTTTGTTATTTGTAGTTATTTCATCCTCTCCTTTTAATGGCAGTTCATGATGTTTTCAGTAAGGCAAATTAAACGCCGCCACAATAATATCGGTCGGTGACGTCAACATAGAGGTCAAGTGACTAAACGAATTCTCCATATACTGCGATATTGGAGCATTCAGGGGAGATTCTCTTGTTGACAATATATCTGAATGAATGATTTGACAATTAGTCACCGTTTCTGACTGTAGTGGCTGACCGCTTGACCATCGCCGTTTGTACGGTCAGTCAATCCAAAAAGGGTGATTACCTGTCCTTGGACGGTGGTCTACAGCGTAGTATGTGTACATTAATACCTTTTTGGTAGACATCTTGACGAATTGTTACTATATTAACACGCATATTGGTAAGTTGTGTATATACGACCAGTATAATGCAAAGGGGGAAATAGTAAAAATAATGTTTTTCTCTGAACATAGGATCTATCATAGATAGTGCTACCAATGAGGTAAAACTTCCGTGTTGATTTAGGTATATTTATCATGACACGGTAAATGGATGTCCTGACAATAAATAGATTATGCTAGCCCTATTTTGAGACCAGTTCAATGGTGTAAGACAACCTCTAATCATCAATACATAACAAAGGAAAAGTTAACGACCAGAATTCTTACATACTTCATATCTTGAGATTTTTTAATGAGGCTACACAAGGTTAAGGAAATATTCCAGAACGAAAATTTGCCTCTAACATTAAGCACAATATCATACATGTTCATTACTTTATGGTGCTCGGGAAAGTTTATGAAAACACAGAAAGAAACTTCAATGTACAGAGTGGCCACCAAGTCAATTGTATATAAGCATGATGTTGGTCTAGATAAGGGCAAATGTATCACATACTTCAAAAGTATATCAAACATCTAATGCGATACAAGATATATTGGTTTACAGGGAATCCTATGTAAGATAATTTATTTAAAAGATATAGCAAATGTGGCCTAAATAATCTTAGATATGACATTTAAAGAGAAAACATATTTGCCTACATGTACAAGAGTCACAGCATAGTGTGCTGTATCTTTAACAAAGAACATACTGCGCTGGCGGTCATGCACATGTTTGGTAAATATTATCATGCAAGCAACATTACCGGGAATAATCTCAAAATGTTCTATCTCCGTCTACAGTCCCGCAATCTATAAATGTCTTTGTATGAATATATGGGAAAATATATGGAAAAAAAGTGGTGATACCCTCTAACTATATAAGCATCCGTACTGACCTTGATAAACTAGTTCACGCGGTTGATGTTAATTATGGCATCGTGTTCATGATGATCATAGATGCTTACGACACAAAAATAGTATTTAGAATTTGAATCGGTTCCAGATGTTGTTCAATAAGAAATCTGTGTCGTTTAGTGTTGTCACCTGTCTAACGTTTGATGAATTTTACATGAGGTGGAAATGTATTTGGCTTGGACATCCAACATCAATGTCTCTCCGATGACATCATGACCTCTATCAAAGACGTATTAATGTAAACGACAACACCCTATCTCATAGGTCACCAGTTCTAGATCTTGTCAGATACATGACTGGTGTGTGACACTTGTGTACATTTAATTACATTTATTTTATGTCTTATGAAACTTATAGTAAAGCAAAACCAGATTTCAGGAACATTCAATCACTTGATATTTTCCCTTAAATCATATGTTAGAATTTTATAATCTCGAGTTATTACAAAATACTTTTATCTTTCTGTATTCAATAGCGTCTTGATTTCCAGTGATATAACAACTAACCAAATAGAGTACAAAACTAAGACACTAATACCAGGTGTTTATGTAGGTAGGTGCTAGCATGTTTATAAGTATTCTATCCGATGTTAGTTTATAGAATAAATTAAGCAAATGTGGCCTAGATAATCTTAGATGTGACGTTTAACATATGATATCGTAAAGTGACGACCCTTAAATGAAGACAACGCTCATTTGTCTACTACTATACAAACAATACCTTTATTTATATGTTAATATCTTTAAAGACACTTACTTACCAGTGTCATCGATTGTACCTTAATAGCAAACAGAGATATTAAATGTTCATTATATGTAGCGATTCATCATAATCAAGTTGTACACTTTTTGTTCGTTTTAGTAATTGTAACTGATTATAGTGATATGTTAATAAACATGTCATAATTACTAATTAATAAACACAGGCATATAAATTGGAAACATTATGACACCTCTAGCTCTCAATGTGTTATTTGTTTTAAATAAGACGATTGACCTGCGGAAAAACAATGAATCATCTGTGTAGCAAATGTACACATAGGATTGAAAAACAAATATTGATGTGTATATAGACTTTCCTCACAACGGCTAATCACTTATATTTCTGCTAATATTTATATGAAATAAAATATTGTTGATGCAGTTATTTATTCATTTAGGTAAACGATTGTATTACATCTTTCGCTAAATGAAGTCGTCACGAGGACAATCGTTGTATGGATGTTGAAGCCAGGGCCCGAACCCTTTAAGTACTTCAAAAGCAGATCGGAAAAGTCATCGTTGTAAAGACAATTGGTCTACTTAGCTAAAGAAAAGCCGATTAAGATAAAATAGTTATCACGACATAGGGAAGAAAAACTCCAATGATATCACTATATAACTAATCGATCTCCAATGATATCACTATATAACTAATCGATCTCCGATGATATCACTATATAACTAATTGATCTCCAATGATATCACTATATAACTAATTGATCTCCAATGATATCACTATATAACTAATGGATCTCCAATGATATCACTATATAACTAATTGATCTACATTGATATCACTATATAACTAATGGATCTCCAATGATATCCCTATATAACTAATTGATCTCCAATGATATCACTATATAACTAATTTATGCTTAATCCTGACGATCATGTTCGAATAAATTATCTTTACCTTTTTGTGGACCAGTTGAGATGATAAAGTAAAGAAAGACTTTAGTATTGAAACTATTGCAAAATATCTATCCAAATAGCAAATACATTTTTTTCATAGATAATTCTTTAAAAATAAGGTTGATAAGGAGTTTTTATCAAAAGTCTAGCAAGTGACAACTCATTGCAAAAAAATCTTAATTTTCTAATTGTGAGAATGAAAATATTCAGTTTTTCAAAATGAATTTAAGGCACAAGGTTTGTGATGGGGTAAAACACCGTTATTGTATAATATGAAATTTACTTTAGGGCGAAAAACACTATATCTTACAAGATATGGTACAGTGTTGGTGTAATAGCCACAATAAGTGATTT
Organism: Chlamys rubida; assembly: GCA_032359455.1. Lineage (NCBI taxonomy): Eukaryota > Metazoa > Mollusca > Bivalvia > Pectinida > Pectinidae > Chlamys > Chlamys rubida. The sequence goes on along the minus strand of JAUMHH010157021.1, from coordinate 11,997 downwards.
GGTGAAAGAAAGTACAATGTAGCACTTTTACGTTTGATACTTTCCAAGAATTTACCTAAAGATGCTACACACGCCCTTCAATATAACGGTGCTATATCGATCTTGTTTTGCTGGGGTTTAATAAAAAATGAAATTGATTATTATATTCCCCATCATGAACAGGATAGGAACAATTTTCATTAAAAAGTAAAAGAGACAAAATATTTATAAAATTATGGTAACAAAATGCATATCTTTTATATGTAGGAAAGGGGGAGGGGAAATTTTAGAATTTAATTATTTGAATTCAGTACCATTATATAGCCCCTATTCGATTATCAAAAATATAATACTTTAATGATTTCAATTTAAGCTTTTTAATTGTTTCGTGTCGACACTACAAAAGAAACCGATGTTTAAAGGTTGGTTAGTGATAAGTAAACACAAACAATAGTTCAAATTATGATATTATGTGGGAATGGGGGAAGTACAGGTTTTTTCTTCTTTCCTTTTTGGTACACAGTAAAAATCAAACATACAACAGAACTTATAATATTTCAATCAGTATTAAGCACTAAATATAGAAGAAAAGATATTTTAATAAATCATTCCTACATATGTATGTATTGAGTGTGTCAGAGAGTAAGCATGGATATGTAGGTTTTTGTCTGTGAGGATGAATAATCATGTCATTTGTATGTGTTGTACAAAATAACCTTTGAAAGCTAAACAATTATAAAATAATAATGACGTGGTAACAATATGCAAGTTCAGTAGATAACGTATTCGATTACATTAATTACCACATGCTCATATATCTATGTTTAGTTACACTTGTCAGTTCTGTTCCATATTTGTTATAGAAAATTTATTTTTGCCGGAGGTATTTTATTACATAATGATCATTGCTTTTCCATGGTATAATATATTAGCATTATATTCACGAATTCCTTAAGGATACATTTACCGATAAATTAGTCTGTGAACATGGGTCGTTATGTAGACAAGGTTGTAAGTATGCAGCTGTCGGCCATTAAGCAGTCTGGTAGTAACGTAAATATCTACATCCCTTATATTTCTGTACTGAAAAAAATACCTACCTAAATGGTGTTTACATGTACAAAGGGCAATCATATGGGCTCGTAATTACTGTAACATGGCGGGAATGACCATAAAAATATTTATGTTTAGGATTGGTCAGGATTTGTGACGTCACATAAACGGTAGTTTATCAACGTGACTGATTTGAGTGAGCCAAACGTTTTCTCATAATGTTCAGTTATATATCATATATATATCATAACCTTATTTGATATATGTTCATATAAACATCATAAAGGACGTTCTCATCAAGAAATATATTCATACCATTAGTCTAATAATGTCAAATTGTTATTTTAATATTAACATTTTGTAGTTAAGTGTATGATTTTATGCGATGCAACAATTTTGCAGCTTTGTTTTTCTGTATCATATAAAGTATATGATTGTCATTATATTAAAACAATTTCTTTTCATTGATATTGACATTCATGTTTAAAAAAATGTATACATAATAATAACTTGATGCAGATTATGACTAACAAAACAATGTTATACATGTTGATTATAATTACAAGTTTATATACAATTTAGTCGTTATGTTATTTGAAATTAACCAGTATTTCTCTTAATTTTTTAAGTCATATAAATAAGAGATTTCGTGCATCTGCACTTCTTTTTCAACAGTTTAAATCAACTTGGATTTCGAACGTTTTCGCCCCTAGCATCACCGATGTGTTCTAAAAGGACGAAACAGCTGTATGATGGAGTGTAATTAATTTTTGGCAAACTGAATTTCCAATTTGATAAAGGTGCACCAACCACCTACGTGTGTTCCGTTCATCTTATACAGTCAATAATAGTCAAGTTTACGATGCGTTTAATGTCTAAACGTAATTTCGTCACAAAATGGTCAAAGAGAAAAAAGTAATAAAAGAAGATGAAGTTGAATTTCCGAGAAATCAGAATCCTCTACTTGTAACAGTGTGAATCTTTGTGAACATTCAACTGTTGCAGATTAATGGGTGGAGGCGGGGATTACTCGCTCGCTCATTACTGACTGTAGCCGTGCCGTCATTCTATTTAATGTATGTAGATTGTTTTGATACATCTTTATCTGGTGTGATTCAGAAACTATGTGTCAATGTTTAGGTATTTTTCTGATGGATATTAACAAATTTGACCTATGTTTCACACTTTCTTGGTATGTGTAATAAACGAGTTTATAATTATTTTGACCCACCCAATATTTTCATGACATATCTTAATATCGAAAGGTAAAACACGTAGCACAACAAAATTCACCAACACGAAATCTGCTTATTGGAAGAAAATATGACGGATAACAGTAAGGAAATGTTTCCGTATTTTAAAATTGGGAGGGGAAAATGAAGCATTACACAATTCACCTTCATGAAACCTGCTTATTGGCAGATATCGGTGGATGTTGTAAATAAAAAGCAAATATTTGAGGAGAAGAAAATATCGTTGATAACAGTAAGGAAATGTTTCCGTATTTTAACATTGGGAAGGGGAAAATGTAGCATAACACAATTCACCTACACGAAACCTGCTTATTGACAGATATCGGTGGATGTTGTAAAAACAAATGTTTCCGAAAATTAATTCAAACCAAATAAATTCGTTCTTATTCCAATAAATATATATCACTAAAAGTATTTTTTCCGGAAAGACAGTTTTCGGGCTAGCATATTTTCGCGCTGATTTTGGAAAGGAAAAACAAAAATTGTACATATTGCAAATATTTAGAAATAATTGAAATAAGTATATAATGATTCAGAACATGAAAATGTCGGATGACATGCGAACTTATATATATGTATATATATATCATTTATGTATGTATATATGTATCTAAAGATTGATTAAGAGGATGCATAATTGATATAATATTGCCTGAATTGAATGTAAAGTAACCCTTACAAAATGACGTAATATGTAAAACAACCCGCTTCCCTCGTTATGTGTTTTCGTAATGTACTTACCAAACAAAAGAAACAGTTGTAATGTGTTTTTCACATAGTGTATGAATCTATGCATTATCCTCCAAATAAGTGTTTCGTCATGACCTGAAAAAATAAATTTAATCATAATAAAACAAATATTATTATTACAGTTTAAATCACACACTCCATTAACATGCTTATCATTATACAAAATACATAATGCATACACAATTTAGATGCACACTTGATCAGAAATAAAAAATAATTAAAGCTTTTTCAGATAATTGTTTCGGTAGTTGCACAGACTTGTACGTGTAATCTTATTTCGGAACGTTGAGATAATACTTTTAAATATTCATTTTTGGAACAATTATTAATATTCATTTTCGGAAAAAATATTAATATATTTTAATAATTATTACCCCCGTGCTATAGTTTACATATTTGGTAGACAGATGATGCAAATGAGAGAGAATTCTTATATAAACGAGAGAATAGAGGGTTTTTGAAGAAAACATTGAGCTTCTCATTAAACAGACTGCATTAATTATGACATGGCAAAAAACGTTTCTGTATTTCATAAGCATATCATTAGGAAGCATTTGGTTCTTGTACCGGAAATATCAATGGTTTAAAATGTAAATTATGAAGTTGTTGTGTCACATTTAATCGTATAAGTAATACTATGGCATATCTTTTTGTGTACATGTATACACATTAGATACGCGACGAAGCTTTTGTAATGAACAAAAGGAGAAGTTATGAGCAGATTGCATAACACCAACAAAACGTTATTCGCCTACTCACATTTGTGTGTATTGTAAGACGCTTAAATATTTCGATATCTTACGTGACCGATAAAGGTTAATGAATTGTAAAACACTTATGCATTACGATTTCTCACGTGATTGATATAGACCCTTAAACACAATGTAGTCAAAAACAATCATAACATAGCTAATTAGCATGTACCATAAATGCCCAGACTGACATCGGGTTGTAAATTTCTAGACACTTATATATTTAGAGTTATCACGATTATTGATAAAGGTTTGTAAATTGCGAGACACTTATTTATGTAGGTTTCTCCCATTTTTGATAACGGTTTGTAAATTGATAGACACTTATGTATTTCTGTTTTCTCCCATTATCAGTAAAAGTTTGTGAATTAGACACTTATATGCTTTGATTTCTCTAACGACTGATATAAGTTTATAAGACATTTAAAGTGCGTCACGTTTGAGTGTTTAACGCTGTGAAACATGTCATGCGTGATGAACTTTGAACCTGGTGGGGACTACCGTTAAATTTGTATTATATCAGCAAAAACTAACAATTACATGATTGAATGCTGTATATTACAGCTGAGAATGGAACCATTCGAACAGATATAAATTAAATTCAATGATCACAAATAAGATACTAAGCTTAATGTTTTAGCTGAACATTAAAAACTTTTAACTTTTGTTTATTTAAATATGTTTTTATATACTTTAGAAATTCGTTTAATTACAGGAAATGATAGGACTTCCTGACAAGTTTACCAAATTCGTAATATATGTGTTGTGAATTGTTTGTTTTTTATTCGAAATGACATAATGAATGTGTGACTTTTGAAATGTGTACTGCGTTTATGACAGAATATAAACGATATTGGTCAGATGATGTGTCTAAGTAATGTATGATAATATAACTGCGGTGGAGCAAGTGTTACAGCAATGCATGTAACTTGACAGAATTAGTGGGCGAACTTAACACTACAGAAGTGACAGGTCATCGTTAAGTGTGACAGGCAACTAATGAATAATACATATGTCAAGGTGCATTTATAAACAATGCAAATATTGTTCGGTGGAAACAACGGGGAAATCATTATTATCGTTATTGAATTCAGGAAGAAAACAAAACTGTATTGTATTCAATTTCACGTTACGGAAAACCGTGACAATATTGTTTTAAAAAAAACATTTTTATGATTATTTGTTTATAATTTCTCAATAGACTGGTTCATGTACAAACGTATCATAACGTTTAAACAATCGTAAAATTTCATCAACAATTATGGCTGCCATTGTTTTTGTGATGTTGTCAAAAACAAACTGCTCACCGGTGACAAAAATATGTGTGAAGATATCTTTAACTACAAAGAATCACCTTCATAGCTTTTTAAGACTTTGTCAACCTTTTTTATTTAAACATTATATGTAGCAGAATTGAGAGTAATGCTAACTCGACATTTTGGGTATTCTTTAATTTATGCGTGATACAAACGATATTGTTAAATAAATACAAACAAAGCGGCACATGTTTAAATATTGAAATGAAATCATTACCAAGGGGAAAAAGTTATCCAGGAAATGGCACAAGATTTCAGTTAAGTAGGTGTATTGTTCTCCAAACAACATAATGGTAGTGACAATCAGCTGATACCACAAACTAATGACGTTTTGAACTATATTGGGAACGAATGTGTTTAATAACACATACATATAGATATTCAGATGTTCTAAGATTTACTGTTATTGGATATTGTTTGACAGCCCCTTGCAATATCGCCGTAATTATGAATGTGAAGTGTATAATTAGACCTAATTTTGTTATGCAGGGAAAAGAAAAATAATAAAACTAACAAAATTAATTTCAGTGTATCTGTGTGAATAGCATAAATTAATGAGAAGAAACATATTTACATACATTTTAGTGTGCCGCCTATGCAAACGTAAACCCGTGTAAGTAAAAGACTTAAACGTGCTTGTCATGATTCATCTGTGAAGCATTATTATTTTCTGAAAAGGCAACATTTTTGCATATGTCACTAGAAATATGTCACCTAACAACTAGTGGTAGGATTTGGGAACACAATAACACATCGTCCCATGGTTTTAGTATGCATACAATATATATATATCGCATGCAATACAGCTATACATGGCTGAAGGCAGAGAGTGACGGAACGTCACCCTCGGAACACCTCATCCATCAAACGGGTATTTAGTATTCCGGTCCGCTGTCAGACGGGAAGTTACACACTGGCAGCCTGACCTGACATGGTAGTTGGCGGACGTGAGCTGTTTTCCTACACTTGTTAATTAATGACATAAACTCTTTCTTCAAGGACTGGATGAGATTATTGACGTTTGACCTCATATTGTTTGGTCGTCGATAAAATGAAAACTGTTCTACTTTTAGTTGAGAGAGTATTTACAATTTGATGTAATATTTGATTAAATGCAATATATATTTTTCATGTTTCTTTCTTGTGCAATTGTATTTAAGTGGTGAAATTGCTATTAGTATAACAAGTAACAGCCATAACATTTGGCCAGGGTATCGAATCGTTAAAAACGCGTTCACAGAATCCTGCGCATGCTCTATTCTATAAACTGTAACGTTAATTGGAGGAAAAAAATGAAATATACGTTCATAGGTCAAACAACATATCCCTGAAATTTGGAGAGTCAAAACAAATATCAAATAGACATGTCCGTTCAAACCCGAGTATCAAAGCTCATTTTGGAGAGTCAAAAACATACTCTCAATGGTCAATTGAAAGCACTGATACATTGTACATGTAAAACAACGCCACAATGATATTATAATAACTCGAAGTCGGTACGATATAATAACAGAAACTGAAGAGACACCTGAATTAAATGGAAAAATTTCAACCCACAAAATGGCTGTAACCTTGCGGGAGTATCGTTGTGGCGGTGAATAACACACACGGTCTACAATGTTACCTACCTTTGCTTTCCTCCACGGTAACATAGTGTGTTTACCATTGTTTGGAGAATATCACTACCTCATTTGTAATAATAAAGTCTTGTCCCTCAGTCGTGAATAAGCAGTTTCTAGGACACCCATGTATTTTGTCTCTAGTCATACAAGAGAAGTGTTTCTGTAACTATTTATATCAAATATACCCTGACTCAGATCCCACTCAGATCTGACTGGTGCACTATAGGAACAAAGGAGTTTGACAAGGTCAACACTTTCGAAATCACTGCTAATGGTCTACTGTGAGTATTCCATTAAACTATGACAAAATACATTATCCTCTTGTCATTATGTCAAGTTCGCATGCATCTTATTTTTGAAATCTGTTCAGTCGTACCTTTGATATTTGTTCTGATTGAATTTTTGATGTCGTTTTGTTTATGTTGATCATAAATGCCTGATCGTATATTGACGTTGTGAAGTATCGCCTGTCAAATTTCATACCGGTTTCCTTGTAAGTGATCAAAGATTTACTATCGTTAAATGTGCAGTGATTTTCTTGCTGCGTTAAATGTACTACGCGTCAATTATTGTCATTTTTTAAAGACAAAATCATTACGTAACAGCCAACTGTTATCAATCAACATAAATCAACTAATAAAAAACTGCCAGGGAAATAAACCGCGGCCAATCGTTCGAGGCAATAAGGATTTGTCATCGTACTTGACTTTGCTAAATTTGGCAGCGTACAAGATGTCCTCCGAGATTTGTTTTACGTTTATACCAATTATTAGGGAGGGGGATATGGGAAAGGTTAATACAATAGCATATCTCATTTGCTAGTCCCAACCATATGATTATGTAAGTTTAATAAAGCTCTTTTTAGACTACCCGTGATGGTAACATTTTAACTTTCTATTATACTATGTGTGTTGTTTATGTGTTAAAGTTCTATGTAGACTTCGTGTGTCGGTAAAGTGTTTAACTGTCTTTTCAGAAAGCGCTTTAGTTGGCAATTATAGACAGAACGTTACCACATAAAAACAAAATATTGGAGGGTGTTCACATCATTAGTTAAGATAAATGATATGAGCTTGGTTTGACTATATGAAATATCATCATAAACATAAAAAGGTATGTATAAATTCTTACTATTTACCAGTGTATTGTGTGCCGATGTAGTATATTTTGATATTGTGTGTGAACGCTGTGGTACTCATTGTCCATTGTTTGTGGACACTGTGGTAACACACGAACTTGTGTGTGAACGCTGTGATACATTTGTCCTTGGGTATGGCCACTATGGTATGTTTATGTGTTGATGTTGTAGTATTTATTGACCATTAGTATGGACACTGCGGTATACCTTTCATCTGAATATATGAAACCTGTGACAAAGCTTGCCCAAGTGTTTGGAAACTATGTGTGTTTATTTTTCCCCATTTCACTTTTCTCGTTTTAGCCGTATATATTGAAATGCAACTTGTATACTCAATAAGCATCACTGATCTCTGTATATATCTTTAATTAAAGATATCAATTTCGAGACACAAGTAGAAGTTGGTTATGCATATTTCTTAAGGTAGAGACAGCATGCTGTACGATCCTAGACGCCGACATACTCACAGAATAAATAGCTTCATGAGCAACCATTACTCTTGCATCACCCATTCGTCCGGTAGTTGCTTGCCCGCGGCGCATGTGCAAGACTAATGATCAACGGTTGTCTTGTTCCGGTCACTGATGCATGAAATAGCTAATTATCACTGACAAGCATTTCTCTGCTTAACTTAAAATGTATGTAAACCTACTATAAAACCACAATCAAGATAATAGGTGTGTTCTGATTGTCGAGGTCCGCATAATAAAGTAATGGGGTGCCATCGTAATGTCCATCCTTGCCATTTTCAGGTTAATATAAATTTGCTGTATACGTCATTGTCATGCTGAGAGAGCTTATTAGAAATTTGCTGTATACGTCATTGTCATGCTGAGAGAGCTTATTAGAAATTTGCTGTATACGTCATTGCTATGCTGAGAGAGCTTATTAGAAAATTGCTGTATACGTCATTGTCATGCTGAGAGAGCGTATTAGAAATTTGCTGTAAACGTCATTGTCATGCTGAGAGAGCTTATTATAAATTTGTTGTATACGTCATTGTTATGCTGATAGAGCTTTTTAGAAATTTGCTGTATACGTCATTGTCATGCTGAGAGAGCTTATTAGGGGTTTGCTGTATACGTCATTGTCTTGCTGAGAGAGCTATTAGAAATTTGCTGTATACGTCATTGTCATGCTGAGAGAGCGTTTTAGAGAACTAGAATTTTCTTGTTTACAGTTCATCTTTACCGTACCCTAACAACACGCTTATGCTGTAATTTAAGTACATATTCATATGTATTTGAAACAAACCTAACACCGTCAACACTTGATATTACACAAAGGTTATATGATAAAACAAGTGATTTATAGTAGCCTGTTATCCTGGATATACATGTAGGCTCCCCAATTTCTAAACTATCGTTATCGTCCTATTTTTTTCTAATGGCGTCATGACTAAACTTATGGTCAAAAAGTCTTTAGTTAGTGTCAACATCTTTCTGAGACAATGTCACGATTTGTTTCTCTAAACAGCCACTGACGTAAGTTTATTGTCAGTTATTTCCCGCGTTTTTAGTCAGTTCACTGCGTGACTCATAGACTGTCCGGACCGTCCTATGCACTTTTTCAACAATCGATTAAACTGGGTTTTTTTTCTTGAAAACATGTCGCGTGAAAACAGGTGATATAACGTTATTTACATCAATTACAAAACAATGTCCGCATCACATCCTTCATCCCCGTTTGATTACATCCCCGGTAGAATTATGTACGTGCAAATATATATAGAAGTAGTTTTACTTAATTGATAATAAAAATTAACAAAACGTGCATACAGTGGTGAACGTATGGGAGAGCTAGCTTGCTACAAGCTTAATTTGCATATTGACGTCGGAACCTGAGAAGCGTGAAAATTGACGAGGTCAGGGTCACCGAGGTGTGCTCGACCCGCTCTGTCAGTGTAGGCATAGCGGTGACGGAATCGAACTGTCCCCAGCGGAAGTGACCTTCCTATCGACATAAGGTCAATTTGATTACAATATCGGTGTTGTTTTGTGGTTTTGTGGAAGGGAATGTGAGAGGAGATAAGGTTTAATATATATTTTGTAAAATGTACTACACGAGCGTTTCCCGACAGATGGCGCCGCACTTCAGACCCTCTGATTGTGATCACACTAATTACAAAGCATTTATTAATCTATCATGTTGATAAATGCTGTCGCTCTAATTGATGTACAGTGACAATAATTAAGGACGCACATTATTAATAAGACGCTGCACCTGACAGATGTCTTGCTTTAATAAACTGATATGCAAACTTTGCAAATATAATTTCATAAGACCAATGCATGCGTATAGCTAAAATCATGGACTTGTATGCATTGGTTTATCGTAAATTTTACGTTGACTCGTTAAACAGCATTTCGAACATAATTATATTTCTAACAGCATAAAACGTTCCAATGCCTTGAAACTTGTAGATTCTATTTATTCCGCTTTGTTCTGTTTCAAACAGTCCTCAGCGGAATTTAGTAGTCTCTCGAATTTCCTTGATTAATTAAAAATTCTAGAGAGAGAGGCAGTCTAAGTGTCGTGTTACTAAGCTAAATAGCTCTATACACGGTAAATAACCACCACGAGGTAGTAGCTTATGATTTGTAACTATTAGCGAAGTTAACCCTCGGGTATAACATACACGTACATGACCCTTGGGTAAAGCTGATCATCACAACATTGGATACAAATCATAATACATTATCACCGAGTTAGCTATCTTGTTTCTCATGTTATTTGACATTCTATAGATTATCCAAAAATAAACCATTGGCTTGAAATGATACAATTTATAGCATTTATGGAGGAAATGTATTTATGTAATATATTATTGAGAGAAATTTATTATTTTATTCAAGCAGGCATATCTCGCGAAACTATATTTAGCTTTGCTTTGCGACATATGAAAATACACTGGAAAGAAAAATATAATCATGAACACACAAAGTTGTGTATTTTGGAACTGCTATATTTTTCATCAGCGTTTTATCGCTGACGGGTTTTATACTAATTGTATATCCATTTTACGAAAATGATAAAGAATTGTCATCATTCCTTTAATTATCGAAATCTTTTGGCAAATAGGTTTAAAAATAATACATTGGTTTAATAGACAAATTGCAAGGTAAAAGACATGAGTGTATCATAAACACGTGTTCTTAGATGACATAGATCCAATTTCCAAAGAAACAATCTGGAAATCTATCTGATGGAGTAAAAAAAATAGAGATTGATTCTAATCTATAAGAAGGGTCCAATAAAAAAGACAACTATGTCAAGTTCAACGGCAATTGGGGACAAACACGTGCACTGGAATGAGAGTTCGGATCAAGCTTGTGAAGAACAACAAGAAGTCGGTAATCTGTTAAGTAATTGTGTTTATATTCAATGGCAGATATTTCGCTTTAAAATTGAACTCGACAACGTTTATAATGCTGCAATATTATTTCTGTCTGTGTTTTGGGAATTTATTCAATATAAGATACAATGTTATCACCAGTCCCAAAACCCAGTTATTTCAATATTCGTTGTAGTTACTTGTGTCGTGAAAGTAGACTGATGATTTGAAATTAATGTCCGATAAATTAAGGAGTAAACCTGCATAGTAGTCTGAAATATTAATGGAATATTAAAAGTCAAATTTATAAACGTTTATAAAATAAAAAAAATGTTGCGATTTACCACTTAGAGATTGAATGCTACGAGGATTTATTACTTGTGTGTATATATGTCCTATATACGACTTCATACATATAAACAAATCAATACTGTGACTAATACTCGATACGTAACCATAGAAAATGTGTGGTGTAATATGTACATACACATAACATGTGTGATGTAATATGTACATACACATAACATGTGTGATGTAATGCTTAATACAAACTGTATATTGAATCTATAATATACACAAAAACGACATCACAAATGGTACACTTTATCTATATTGTACAAACAAACAAACAACGTCACAAAGTGTATATTGTACCAATAATGTACACACAAACAACGTCTCAAAGTGTATATTGTACCAATAATGTACACACAAACAACGTCTCAAAGTGTATATTGTACCAATAATGTACACACAAACAACGTCTCAAAGTGTATATTGTACCAATAATGTACACACAA
>JAUMHH010157010.1:0-18242 GCA_032359455.1 Chlamys rubida | reverse complement strand
CGGAATGATAGGTGGAAAGGGCAGAGGAAGTGGAATGTCACTTACCTAACACAGGGGGACAGGGCTGCTCTGGTACGGAGGGTGAGGGGCGGAATGATTGGGGGAAAGGGCAGAGGAAGTGTGAATGTCCAGTACCAAACACAGGGGGACAGGGCTACTCTGGTACGGAGGGTGAGGGGCGGAATGATTGGTGGAAAGGGCAGAGGAAGTGGAATGTCACTTACCTAACACAGGGGGACAGGGCTGCTCTGGTACGGAGGTGAGGGGCGGAATGATTGGGGGAAAGGGCAGAGGAAGTGGAATGTCACTTACCTAACAAAGGAGGACAGGGCTGCTCTGGTACGGAACATCATATTTGTCATATAACTAACGGAAGAGAGAGAGAGCGAGTTGAAATGAGGAGGGTGAGGCATAGAACGATTGGTGGTGTGGGGGTGGGGAGAGGATTGAGGATTGAGTGGAGCAAAGCTACGTGTGTATGTCAGTATACAGTAAGATAACGAGATAAACCGTTTATGTTCTGGTATGTGGATGAATTCATAACGAAACTTTTAAACAGCTTTTGATGAATTGGTTGCGTACATGCATCATATTTTTTTCGTTTATCCGATTGAGAGACATTTTAATGTTAACATAAAGGATTTAACGATCCGACGTACAACACATTCACAAGCACTTTTTAAACTGTCGACCGTCTGATTAAAGATTTGTGAAAATGACATGTGTATGCATATCATTCGTGTCTGTTGACACGCAAGAAGCTGTATAACAATCGTAAAACTTGCGCGGACTCTCGCCCACCCACGTTATAACACGGTGGTGTGACGTATATCCTAATCAAACCCCCAGCATGCTTACATAACTTTCTATGCGGTGGTGAATTTATAATACTGTCGCATATATTTCGCCTTCTTATTTATTTCACATTTCCGGTTTCCGGATAATCCTGCGGTTTTAATTCCTTTTTATGTCGGTACATAAATAACATGTTATTAAAAATAGATAAAAATGTGTTTATTTTTCACAGGGGAGAGTTTTGAGGTTCGAGAATGTGTCAACGTTCCCCCGTGTAGAGGATTGTCCGAGTTCTTTCCAGAAGGTAGTTTGGGTTTTTCACATTGTTCACACACTGACAAATAGATCATACTGACAAGTACTTTATTTTCGTGATCGTTTATGTTTGCCTTCATACTGACAAGTACATTAATTTCGCGACCTCGCCCGCATACTGACAAGTACTTTATTTTCGTGAGCGTTTATTTTCGCCTACATACTGACAAGTACATTAATTTCGCGAGCGTATATTTTCGCCAACACACTGAAAAATATATTCTACTGACAAGTGCATTAACTTTGTGAGCGTTTATTTTCGCCTCAACTATTGGCGAAATTTCTCTGTGCGAATACAGTAAAAACATATTTCTATAAACCGAATAAAAAAGATACAAAATCTTAAATTCAGTTAATAGTAATTGAAGAATTGCTAATAAGAAACATCCATTTTTTGGTATATTTGTTCGCATTATGAAATAGGTGGAAATTTCGCTGTTTTCGCTTAGTAATTAAGCTATTCTGCGTTCATTCGGAAGACATAATTATGATATAAAAGGTCAGGTATCGTTTTACAAAAGCTTTCTGTCTTCGTCTTCTCCCTCCACATATAGTTCTCGTCATGGGTGAGGATGTAGACGCAGAGTGCCTGTTTTAGGTCAATATCCTGACTTGTATGATACGGAGAAAATCGTGGTCTGGACTGAACGTGGCTTATTTTCGTGGTAGAGCTACACCTAAGTAATCCGCGAAGATCTGAGTTTGTGGACTAACCATAACAGACATTGTTATTCGCCCGACATTTCCATTCGCAATTGCCCCTACCAAAAAATATGGCTCGTGAAATAGTATTCCAATGTTTACAGTAATGTTGACACATCTTGTACACATAAAACACGTGCCTTTCTTATTTACAGGTGATGGGGGACTGACGGGGAACGGCGGAGGTGACCTGTTCAAAGTGGCCGGCTCAGGTGACGGGAGTAAACCAACCGGTGACCAAGTAAGTTTTCACGACTTTTTATAAACAACTGTTAGGTTATTTTCTACATCTAGAATTCTAAATATATCGAAAATGACAAGACATTATCGAACCTATCTGAAATAGTTCAGCGGGCTGTACAATACTTTCTGTTGAAACAATGCTAGATTTTCAAACATTGGCGTTTGCCTAGAGTGGTATATAACGATGTAAATTTCAGCCCAAAATTATTTTTTTCCCATTCAAGGAAGACGACCCGGAGAAGACTGTGATTACCGGACTGTGACACTGCGAACAGGGCTGTTAATTCGTTTTTATGGGATTCCGGTTAAAAGATGTGAAATTCATTTATCGGTGTCTGGATGGTTCTCTGCAAATGCAATTCCCGAGAGGAGGCAGAGTATGCTGACGTATTGCGTTCATCCCAAGAGACGATGACAAATCTAAAAGCACCGACAGGTGGAATGGGATAAAGAACCAAACGATGGTCTTCATATTGCTTGGTGTACAAACTTTCCTCCAAGGGAACTACTAGTGCAATGCTAAATAAGCATTCCACGCCACTGTTTTAAGTAGCGAAACTGCGTTGGTAGATTGTGTATGCCGGTTGCTTACATTCCGAGTCTGTAAGGTATACACAGTGTAAACTGTGCTGTTGGATAGTTGTTGTAACTGACTTTATTATTTCATGTTTTATACCCCATTTATGTGTTAGAAACTTGAACATCACTACCTAAATCCGTTAAATGTTATAATGTGCGATTTCAGTTTTTAAAAATCCATTATTTCATGGGTTTTTTTCAACTATAAAATTTCTTTCATGTATTTGTTATCGTGGTTGTATTCATCCTCAATACTCCAGGGGGTATTAAGCTTCAAGAGAGTTTGCTCACTTGCTGTGAAAAATGCACATTCCAAAAATATAAAACCAGCAAGATATTGATCTGTGAATTGCCATGTATAAGTACCGTAGATTATACCGATAAAAATATTCAAAGGACGGGACTCTAACGCAAAATCAATGTTAATATTACTAATTCATTCACCCCTGAAGACACATTTAAACTCTTCCAATTCAAAGGTTGGAAAAGTTCATTATGAAATTTCAGGGGGGAATGAGTTTAGGCAATGAAGTTATGTCTTGGGAATTAATCACCATAGCAACTCTCTGGGTTTATCATTACGACAAGCAACAGACTAAAATTCACTTCTTCAGTCCTGATTTTAGACAGTTTAATTATACTTTTCCCGATACACTTGTATATATATATTGATTTACAACTTTTAGCCAGTTTTATTCTAATCTGGCCTGTTAGGATACAGTTATATAAATAAAGTGTCCGATTGCTGTTGAGACATTACAAAATAATTGAATTTCAAGATTTTATTTATACATCAGTAATGATCACGCCTAAATGAAGCTGCTACAATTGGGCTTGTATCTGTAATTTACTGATTGTTATTTTATCAAGGTCCTTGGACATTGTCAATATACTTTAAAGGTTTTTTTTAAATAAAATGTGCAATAAAATACATTTTGTGTTAAAAAATTGTCTAAAATCTTGAGTAGGTCGACATATTTCTTTGTGCATCACCTGTAATATGTTGTCAATTTACAGAGAACTACTGCAGAAAGCGCCATGTGAAAACACTCGTGTTGTGTGTTGAGGAAATTGGCACGAAAATATTAACATGCAAAAATATATTATCAATATAGAGAATGTATTGCTTTCTGAACCATTGAAAATGCGAAAGTTTCCACACAAATCAGTTCTTATTCACAACATGAACATTTCCACTCGCGTGAATTTTCACTTCGACAGTAAATAAATAATACTATGGTGATATAGCTGTTCCAGCAGTACCCACATTGACCAAACACAATTAAACATGTTGCTACATTGTGGTCCAGGTATAGCAGTAATGGAACTTGTGGTACAAAAGTGTTAAAATTAACAGATGTGTTTCTTGAACATCTATACACATATCCTCCTGAACTTTGGGAGAATGATGTTTGGGTTCAACAGGTACACCAAAGGATGAAAGCAATCAATAGCTCTAGTGCAAGTAAGTCACAGAGAGAACAAGGAAGAAAATTGTGCACTTATTTATAAATGTTGGTAAGATCAATAATTTTCGAGAAATTTACACCGGTTTTGGGAAGCACAAACCTTCCAAGGAGAGGACTTATACAGGCTTGCCTGTTGTCCAATCCATTTGTTTTCGAAACAATAAAATTTGTTGAAATGAAACCTTCCAAATATTTACAGAAATTCATAATACTGTCAAATATTTAATGAATTGGTCTGAGGTGAAGGTTTGTTTTCTTTAAACATGTAACAAATAATTCAAGCTAAACACTATAGCTACATGTTAAGTATGTACTACTAGTAAATGTACACAAACATTTAGTCTGTGACTATGCAATTACTAGAAAGGTTTGATTGAAACTGATTTGTATAGCAATATGTTCACAGGACAAAACTGACCCGTGTGAAATGATAATTTACCACAAAGGATATGACAAAACAAAGAAACGCAACAGGTTCAAAACAGTTAAAGTTTAATAGCATAAACACTTACAAGTAGTTTACTTTTGTTCCTCAAAAGAAATATCACAATCAAAAGACACCGCATGTAATATTGACAATAAGTAGCAAAAAAAACATTCTTATGTTATGAGGTTATGTCATGTTAACATTTCTATAGAAAGCGTGTGTTAATAGTACTGATAAGTAGATGGTTACATTGTGTACCACTCAATTTGTCTTAAGGTTGTAAGCTACCTTATGATATGCGTGATTTGTTTAAGAGTTATCTCACTTCAATGACTTGACACAGTGCAATGAGCTGTAAATGGCAGCCTATATCGGGAGTAACAAATGGTCAGCTACAAGCTCCTATCACTTCCTGTCAAGTGTACTTGTATTGGTCAGTTAAAGACTTTAACTCATTCACCCCTCAAATTTCATAATGAACTATTCCAGCCTTAATGAACAGGAAGAGTTCAAATGTGTCTTCAGGGGTGAATGAATTAAGGGGGCAATTGATAACTGAAGTAACCTATCACTTGTTTTATAAAGGAACACATCGTACACGAATCACAAATTTTACTGGAGAGAAAACCAACTTGGATGTACACTGTACTAATAAAAATATGAAAAATGTACACAAAAACAAGATAGTGTTAACAACTACTAATTATGTAACAGCAGTTAATGTCAATCATAATGTTAAATATGTATTTGAAGTGTAAACATAATAAGCCATCATTTTCATATTTGATTGTGCTGTCATAAAACTAAATGTATGCATACCTGCCTTTTTGTCATTTCTGACCTATATTTTTGTCCCCCCCACTCCGAAAAAAATAACAATAATCAAAAACATCAGCATCGAATGTGATACGCAATACACTGTAAAAAAACCTCAATCACCCAGCAGCTGTGTTCTAGTTTTACAACAGACATACAAGCGTTCTGAACATTAAATATCACTTTTGCTGCACGAATAATAGTAACCGTTTGTTACTTTTCACTCCTTATAAAGTGCTGTTGTGAAACGAGAACACCAATATACGTCATTGGAATGTTTTCGTAAAAAATCTTTTAAATATACCTAATCAAAATAATAACCTTCAAATGTGTCAAAAACCAAATGTTTTGTTTCAAAATGGTCATTTAACCAATGTTTTGCTCCAAAATGGTCACAAAACCAAACATTTTATCCAAATATGTGATTTTTTATATTGCATCTTTATAAAACAGAATCTTGTTCTATTTCAAAGAACAATACCGTACTGTTTTCGAAAAATAATTAAGCAAACTCCTTTTAATTTGCTATGAGGGGAAGTAACCTAATAAAAGTTGTAGTATTGCACCTTGGACAAGAATGTTATCATGCATTGGTAAAACAATGGGAACATGGACCTTCTATAAAACTTCAGCAAGTCAGTAGGTTTTTTCAACAGGTACTATTATGAGATCACAATTGAAAAGAATGACAAAATTGACACAAAAAGCACCTATCAACACTATATTTAACTCATTCACCCCCGAAGACTCATTTGAACTCTTCCAATTGAAAGGTTGGAATAGTTCATTATGAAATTTCAGGGGTGAATGAGTTAAGGTGAGGATGATAAACAAATTAAAGTAAGTTTATTGCAAACTATATTCTGCACGCAGTAACTTTGATGATTAATGTGTCATTGACTCAAAATAGGAATAAAGGGGTTCATTAAGAATTATAGGTGTAATTACTGTGTCTAAATGATCCCCCCCCCCAAATGTTCTTAGTTTATATATGGCAACACACTTCGTAAACAATAGTGTAGTAGAGTACCTTAGAAAGCCGTAATATACAAAAGTACTTGTGTCAACCAATATGATGATAATCATTATGCATTACATGGCAACGAAAAAAAACATTGTTGTATCAAAATATGGGATTTTTTTGTTTTGTTTTCTTAAAAAAAAAGTAGTTTTCTTCATTTTTTAAGCCATACAAAAACATTATGTCTAGTTTCTTTATTTTTAAGCCATACAAACATATTATATGTCTAGCTTTCGTTATTCTAAGCCATACAAAAACATTGAGTCAAAAGAACATGACTGAGAGCAATGTATAAAAATATTAAAATATTAACTATATATCTACAATCCATGTCCCTCTGCGGAACACGGGAAGGAAGGTGGGAACAAAGGCAACATAGAAACGTGTGAAAGGAAATGTAAAAATGACAAAAAACGAAAAACATTTATATAGAAACAATACAAGTTGACAGATATTGCATATCACAATAAAATCACAATAAACTTTTCCACTAATACTTTGATAACCCACAAATATACATATATATATAAAGCATCTCACTTCCCAAATAATGTAGCATACCTATATTAAAATAACGTTTTTTAACAGTAATATACTGAATGTGAGACAAAATGAAACCGCAAAGAATACAAGACTCTTTTAAATACATGAGTGATAATAGAGGAAAATTCCACACAAGGATTATGAATTTGAGAAAGGTTGAAATATATTTAATAAACGTGTATGAAAGAGTATTCTATTCTTAATACTTTTTCCATCAAATGAACTACAAGTCTAAATAATATGGGAAAAAGTTTCCCCTGATGGCAATTAAGCTTAAAAATGTGACAACAGCATTGTGAAATCACAACACCATAATAATGAAATGATGCCAGATGAGAAAACCTCCGTAGTTCAGTACAAGGTTTTGCCACGTGCTGAGCCGCAAAAATCTTGCAGGTCAGTATTTCTGTGTCTATATCCCACAGGGGTGATTATTTTTCTTTAATACTTTCCTACTGCTCTTTAAATATTTCTGCTAGTTTTTGCATGTGTGTCAAAATTGATGAAACATCCTATAATGATACTGTTACACTGGATAAAAGTAATGACATTTGGTGATGTGATCCTATTGTGAAATTCTGACATTTTCATAATCAAGGAATGTGTCAGCCATCTTGATCAAAATTTCAAGAATGTACCCATTAAGTTTGAGAGAAAGACATTTCTTTCAACTTATGCAACTGATTTTTCACATTCCGAAAGTCTTGCATGCAGAGGTGTGCGATAATTTGGATTTTCCCAAGATAACTAGGTACATCTTAAAAGCACAAGTCTAAACGAATTTCAACATTATTGAGACAACGCAATTTTAAATGCACTGATTGGAAAGAAGCAGAATTTCCCGGTTAAGAGAAAGGAAATAAAATATAAAAAATAATGAGAAGTTTGACAATGAAATGTACTGTAGATTCGTAAGCTTTACAAATACACCGGTACCCAAGCCTCCTTCCTAAGGTGAATTTGTTCATAACATGTCACTAATTAGTTGTTTATTCAGATTACTCAAGACGAGTATTTTAAAATAAGAATTACATAATGTATATTTTCTAAAGATTGAGTTGATTAACTATGAGAATCTCACTGAAACATTACATATAAAGCAGATAAATACTAAAATACATAATATTATTAGCTGCTGGAACCGGGGTATATAATTATGTATCTTGATTAAAGTTTATCAAAATCATCTGAAAAACAAATAGAGAACAAAACTACATAGCACCATAATTAACTGTAGAACTATTGACAGTTAAACACCATAGCGGTTTTCTAAATTAGTCGAAATAACAAACTATTATCAAAGAATCTCTTTGAACAAGGCACAAAAACAGGTAGCAACTATTACATTAATTTTATCAAGTTTCATATTATGTCAATAAATCCCATACAACTTTAATTTATATCTGATAAATAACTGTCTTTATTGTGTTTGAATTTCATAGACAATATGCTAAATATTTATCCTGTTTATATATACTACACAGGATTAGCACTATGTATTTCAGTTTTGAAAGTTTTTTTCTATTGGAAGTCTGGGCTTGTGAAATGTAATAGGTTAAGAAGACTAGTAGTAAATTTTTTTTTAAAAAAATGTCTTTTTTAAGACATAAATGCCCGCTCATGGATGGGACGGGACAGGACGGACATGAGCAACACTATATGCCCCCCATTTTATGGTGGGGCCATAAAAAGTATGGTATCCTTGGGCAAGCCACAGGGGTTCGTTACAAGTGTTTACAATACACATATATGCTATACTGATATGTGCCACATTACACATAAGCATACGTGCTGTGACCCATATCAGTATAGCATGTGTATTTTAACTGACATACATGTCTTACAGGTCCATTACTAAGTATGTAATTTGCTATACATGATGTATTGATTTTGATAGTACAGCAAATTCCTGCCATTGTTCATATCGTGTACATGTAACAGTGACAGAAGTTGGGACATCTGCTGGAGTCATTATCAGCAGTAAAAGCTGGTAACGAGGCCTACAGATAATCCTTTGTCTATTTTCACTATTGCTCTTGTTGCAAAAAAAAAAAAAAATCAATCTGATAGCATCACAATGACTATATACGGTATCTCATCGGTCTAGAATGTGCATTTCTATAAATTAGTAAATTTACTACAAAAAATATTACCGGGTAGTGTATTGTGTACAATTATTTGACTAGCCTTGGCGTGTTGAACATGCATCTAGTTTTCAATAGCTGACCGACTAGATTTAAGATATATTGTATATATTATTGTGTCCATATGTCTCAGAAACTCAACTCCATTTCTGCATATTGCATCATGCAAACAACTATCTGCGCACATAAAAATTATTGTGTACTAGTACCGGTAGGTATATTTGCAAGATGATGCAAGTGTAAACTTTACTTCAAAATATATAATGACATCCCTTCACCTTAGATTGAAAAAAAAAAATGTTCATTGATATGGGAACAACCCATACCTTTGAAGATTTTACTCTCTCTTTTTGCTTCTTGTGTAAAATAATGAGACAAAAAGTGTGAACCAAAAGGACAAGAGTTTGGCCTTTTTTTCTTGTTCTAACTGCTCAGAGGTCACAAATGAGACAAAAAAATGTGCACCAATGTAGAGATTCTTCACCCTTTCACCCCTAGATAATTTAAGTAGACTCTACCATACATTTGTCTGGGTGAGTCCATTATGGTCTATAATGGTGAAAGGGCTAATGAAACATTCAAGATATGTTTACTACATACTGATCGATACAAAGACGAGACCGTCTGTAAAGATAATTTCTCTCCTAAAACTGTTAAGAAAGACTCCAATTACAGACAAAATGGCACCAACACTTCACTATATTTCTACCAACACAACAATATTAAACTAGCTCCTACAAACAAGCGTAAACCCCCACAAAAACGTTGGATTACCTCCCTTTGCTAAAACCTTGACAAATTCAAAACTTTTGAATGACATAATGATTTTAACTATTATAACTTTTAATTAGTACATCATAATGTATTACTAATTTCGTATCATTATTAAAATGAAGAATTGTAGTGTTTTAGCATGATTTTGTTGTGCATAATTTTAATATTTAATATTACAAACGATGCGTATGCAAGAGGATTACATTACAAAGTGTATACCCAAAACAAATGGCGAAAACAAAATTAATTCAACAACAATGTAGGTCAAACATCAGAACCTTTCTTGTTTCAGTAAGTATAGAGCTAGGCGTATGACCTAAAACATACTATAATTTCCTCACCAAGTATAAAATTTGTTATAAATGAACTATTTTGGAAAAATGTGCTACATTTTTTTTTTACACTACTACACATGAACTTAAAGTAAAAAAAAAAGAGATATAAATGTATACTATGGTATAATAGTTGTTTTATCACAAAAGGTATCACACAAACTTTCATACACTCTTATTTCTTGGTTCAGTTTTAGTAACTACACAGTAACAAGCTAGACTACGAGTATTGTCGGTACATGTAAACTCAATACAATAGTTAAATGAAAGCACAGATCCTGAATCTTGCCATTTTAATGGTGATTTAAGGAGAACATAATACAGAACCACCTAACAACAAACCCTGGGGAACAGGAACAAAATTGTTCTCAGTGCATAATATGTAATAAGTCTGTGTTGATAAAAGCGTTCTTACCAGGGGACACAAACCTTTATTAACCCTTTCACCACTGTAGACCATAATGGACTCTTCCATATCAATGCATGGTAGAGTCTACTAAAGTTACATAGGGGTGAAAGGGTTAATAGAAAAAGAATTCACAATTCACATCATACACATTTTCCTTGATTCTTATTTAAATTGCTGAAATTGCTTCATAATAATTTTTTATGTGAAAAAGAACTAAAGGCTCAATATTCCTGTATCGCTCACGAGTAATATATTGACATTACGTTTAACACTCAACTGCATGATCATAATAATATCAAGCAATCAAGAGGCTACACCATATTTTATCACTTATTTGAACAAACTTAAAGTTGAACAACTCTTCACCCCCACAAGTTACATGTCAAATACAATATATCATGACTGGCATTAAAGTTGTTCAGAAATAGTTTCAAGTTTCTAACACATTCAGTCCTGTAACCTTGAATTACTTCACATGGCATTATATCAAAAGTGATTTCACCACATTTGTTACTTCACATGGTATTATATCAAAAGTGATTTCACCACATTTGATCACCGTGTCAATGTAATTTATTTAAACATCTTAATAGTCCCTCATGTCAGAAAGCTACATACATTTATACCCTGTGATCCTGAATGTACATAAAGGGAAATCTGTTTGAACAAATGTGTTAACATCTTACCCTAGCAAGCAACAAGCCAAATAATGTTACATTTAGTGTCAAAGTTCATTATTTAGAGAAAAATGCATGTACGAGGATTGAAACACATTTGACCTTAAAATGTAATCAAGGTCAGTTCTCTGAACAGATTGGAAAATCCTACTCTTAGGAAGTTACAGCAAATATGACTCCAGGCATTGCATTTCCTGAGAAGTCCTAACCTATGACCTTGAAATTTAGCCTTCACTCAAGAAAACCCTATATGGAAAATATAATTACCCCGTTATCATTTAGAATTAATTAT
Source organism: Chlamys rubida (assembly GCA_032359455.1). Classification (NCBI taxonomy): domain Eukaryota; kingdom Metazoa; phylum Mollusca; class Bivalvia; order Pectinida; family Pectinidae; genus Chlamys; species Chlamys rubida. The sequence goes on along the minus strand of JAUMHH010157010.1, from coordinate 6,704 downwards.
TAAATAAAATGTCTGTTGGACAATGGATGCTGCACCATAGAATAAACTCACAGGCAATTTATAACCAATTCAAGAAAGCAAAAAAGAAGCACCGTTGTCTTAAGGCGTGGTATTATACCATCGGAGTCTCAAGTTAGTTAGATTATGAAATATCAATGACTGTGAAAAGAAGTGAAATGATGCCTATCTGACAGCATAACCCTTTACCCCTAGGTAACTTTAGTAGACTCTACTATACATGTATCTGAGCGAGTTCATTATGGTCTACAGTGGTGAAAGGGATATATATGTAACAAAGTAAAACAAAAACATGTTTTTATTTATGCCAGTTTAACCTACAGCTATATCACCTGAAATATTTGCATTGTGACTCTAGTTTAATCTGATCATGGTGTGGAAATGTTTGCGTTGGTAATGGTTCTGAAATCACTTTTTCTATAATCTATAAATAAATATTTGTATGTTGATTTTTTCAGGCCGATTTACTCAGTGAAAAACGCTAGCATTTCCAGACCGTCACAGTTTCTATTTTTACAGTATATATCATACATTGACATCAACATTCACCTTTGAAACATCCTCATTCAATTTTTCTTTGCATGGTTACACTTTAAGTCATATCCACTAAAATATACTTCACACATTTAATTTGAACATTCAAGCAATCTTTTCCAAAATCACTACAGAATTAAACCTGAAACTTTTAGTTTAAGAGAACAAGTCTCTATAAACTGGAGGTGAGAGTGATTTTGTCACTGTATTGTTACCATAAATCAGTTCAGCTCCAGTTGCTCCGGGAATGGGTAGTTTCACTGCCAATTTGATTGATTTGTTGCTTTCCTTAGAAAAAATACCCTGATGTCCTGTCTCTCCACTGGAGATGACCATGTCATTAGAATGTCACATTCAGCACTGAAAATAAATCATTAGCAATATCTGCCCAAAAAATATCTGGAGATGGACAAGTGTTCCTAATATCACACAGCACTAGACCAATCACTAACACTAGTAGCACTATCTCTTACAAATCCTGCTCCTGACCGTGGATCAGTCACCGGTCAGATTTCCTGTCCACTTCCGACTTCCTTGTGAAAGTGGAGATGGGGGGCAGCAGTGCAGGTGTTTCCGGCACAGCTTGAGGTGAGGTATCTGAAGAATAGTCAGGTAGTGGAATGTTTTCAGGAGCTATTAAACATCGAGCACAATCTGTAGTTGTGCATTTGGAAGAATTCGCACAACAAAATGTTCTTGTTCCTTCTGATGTTGCTGGTGCTGTAATAGAAGCAATTGAAGACATAACTGAAGGGGTCTCTACAACAGGTAGGTGACCTGTTGGCTGTGGAGTAGCCATACAAGTAGTGGTGGTCAGAGATACAGAATTTTGGGGCCTGGTAGTAGGGCGAGAAGACACTACAGCATCACTTGTTAGAACAGGCCGTTTGTGAACCACATACTGCATGAAGACATTGGAATAACTGGGAAGATTTCCTCCCTGATCAGGTGATGTTGGAGTTTGCTGGTTTGAATTTGGATGCACAGCATTCAAAGGATTGTCAGAGGCTTCATGATCTCCCACACTTGTGTCTGATCTACAGTACGAGTATGAACTGTACATAGGAAGTCTAGGCTGGAACATCGGCAAAGGACAGAGACCAGGTGTGCTGGCCTGGAGCTGTTGCCTCATGGCACCAGTCCAGCTGAGGATTCGGGGATCCAGGGAGGACATGATGCCGTGCTGCTGTAGTGGAATACATCGGCTGTCAGGGTAAGGGAAGAACGGTGGACGCCAGACCCTGTAGCTGTTTAGGGGATGCTGCAGTAATGGAGGTCTGTATGGAAAATATGGATTCGGTGCATAATTAATACGTGGCGAGTACGGCCAGAAGTTTGGAACATACGGTGGAGGCGACATTACCCATGGCTGGGGATCCGGAGGGCTGTAGCTCATGGGAGTACATGGACGACCGTCCTCTTTGCCAACTTCTGTAGCCAGCAAAGGCTGTGATTGTTGTACATACTCGGGTTCCATGGTTGGTACAGGGAGGTCTACATTAGACGATGCTGTAGAGATATTTAACTGTGCTGCATACACTGTAGTATGTTCTCCAACTATGCTGCACTGTACTGAACTTTGCTGCTGTACAACAGTATCCGATTCTTGTGAGCAATGATCAGAGTCACTATCCTGGGAGGATGTTATAAAGCAATCGCTATCAATTGATGGTGTAGGCTGTGCTTGTGTAAGACCATCCTCTGCCATGGGTGACACTGTTTTATCTTCATAGGAAGCCTCACTATCTGTTGATAACAATGTCTGCTCTGGAAGATTTGAGATTATTGAGGCCGAAACTGGTTGAAGCTTCGAGACAGGTTTTCCACTCTCTTCTGACAAAGATGTCTGCTCTGGAAGATTGGATGTTATTGAGGCTGACACTGGTTGAGGCTTCGAGACAGGTTTTCCACTCTCTTCTGACAAAGATGTCTGCTCTTGAAGATTGGATGTTATTGAGGCCGACACTGGTTGAGGCTTTGAGGCAGGTGCCCCACTCTCCGAGGACAAAGATGTCTCCTCTTGAAGATTTGACATTATTGAGGCCGATACTGGTTGAGGCTTTGAGACAGATTCCCCGCTTTCTGATGATAAAGATGTCTGCTCTGGAAAATTTGAAATATCTGTAGACATTTCATTTTGTTCCTCACATTTTCGTGTCAACAAGATTGCTGGTGTTTTTTCAACAGGACATGATTCCTTTAAGGAAACTTCCACTGGTGGTGGTAGTTCTAAACTGCTGATAGGATCGGTGTTGATAGTGGTACTCTGAATAGAGGTTACCTGCTGGATGTTGGTTCCACAATGGTTTGAAACTTCCTCATCAGCCAGATCAGAACAGTCTAGACTTGCATAGCTATTCATCCCTGGAATTCCTTCACTGGTTCTGGGTTTTGATGACACACTCAGGTTCAGTGGACTGTTCTGAATAAATTTTGGCAATTTTGCCAATATATCACGGTCCGATTCATGTTCACAAGTTCCCTCCTCATTGCTGTCCAATGGTATTTCACTTGCAGATTCAGGTGTATTTTTATACATGCCATACACATAGTCTGTATAAGGTCTGTCAGCAGATGGCGTTACAGGTGTCTGACCTTGTAGTCCAAAGAAGTCTGCCACTGGAGAGACTCTGGGTGTAGATGTTTTGACTTGGGGTTCAGCATGTGGTGTTTCTTCTGTGATTTTGGATTCCAACACCATGCTGTCAGGTTGTCCTGGCTGGCTGTCGGCAAGGCCGGGATTACAATCCTGCAAAATATCTGACTTAAGAAAATTGCTGATATTGACCATCTCTGCCTCATTTCCATCTGATTCTTCTTGGCTATCAGGAATGAATTCCTCCCTACCACCCACGGGCACAAAACCTTTGGTGTTTTCATGACCAGAATCCTCTTGACTATATCCTATTAATTTCTCATGTGGTTGGGTTTTTGGATCAGTGTTTATTTCAATATTCTGGTCAATTGAGCTGGGCAAAAGTTCCTCGGGTGAATTTCTCTGCGATTCCAAAGATGTCCCATCGAAAAAGGTATAATTTGAGTTCAAAGTCACGTCATCATTATCAAAGCATTCATAGTAATTAGAGGTGGTGGTCTTTTTGGTAATCTTGTCACTGTTTAATTCCTGCAATTTCCTTTTATTTGTAGCCACGTCAGCACAGCTATCCTTCGGTTTAGGGAACTTTCCTTCACCATCAGCCTTCAGTTTTGATTGCAGTGCTTTCCAATGATGCTTTTCAAGGGATGCATTATGAATGCTAGTTTCTTTAAACTTTTCAAAGTGCTCGCATGGAATCGAAGTTTCATGGTCATCTTTTCCCTCTTCTAAACGTGAAATGATACTCTCGACTTCAATGTCATGACCCAAGTCCATGTCCCTATCTAATCTGTAATTCAAGTCTGCACAGTACTCTCCTATCTCCAACAGCTCATTGTCACTATTTTCTCTGTACTCTGCCTCGAAGCTTAAATTACACTTGCTGCTTGAGCTCTGGGAACTGTCCTGTTCCGAGCTGCTGGTCTCATCCTTCCCGGTGACAGACGTGAATACATCTCGTTGACACAAAAGAGCACACGTGTTGGTAGCCAGCAGCAGCTCCTCCTCAGCATCAGCACAAGTACCAGTTTCTTCCTCAGCACCGATACAGGGTACAATTTCATCCTCTGCACCAAAACAGGGTACAGTTTGTTCAACTCCCACTTCCACTTTATCTTGACATTTTACAGATTCTACTCCTTGATGAATGTCAAGTTTATCCGTTTGATATATATCAGGTTGGCAAGACATGTTTCTTTTACTTCTGTGATTATTTAATTCAGCTGGGTTTGGGATTGCAGTGTGGTCGTGCTCCATATCTTTTAAGTTTTCTCTATCATCCAAGTTTACAGACTTCATGGCAGGTTTTTCTTCATTTGCAAGTGTGTCACAAGAACCAGAAGAACTGCTGGAATTAGATTTTTGTTCAACCTTGTTGTCCGTCAAATCTTTATCGACTGTTGAGAAGTGTATAGTTTTCGCCTCAACATTGTTAGGATGGTCATCTGTGCTATCCTCGGGTACTTGTCGAGTGGCAGCAGTGTAATATTCTCCATAAATAGGTTCAGAGGAACCCTCATCCTTGTCTGTGAAATCCCACGAGCAATCCAATCTTTTTGAGGACACACTGGTGTTAGCTGGGTTCTCTTCCTCATAGCCATACAAGCTTTTACTGTAGATCCTGTCGCCTGTCATATCTGGTTGGTCTATAGAGTTACTCGATACGACAACACCAACATTTTTAGTCATTTTGTCTTCCAAAACGTCAAGATGCACATTGTTTAAACTTTCCATGTTCGTGTTTTTAGTGTTGATTTCACTACCTCCAGTATCCAGTTTGGCTTCTCTCCTGATTTGCTCATCAGGGGCTTTATGTTCACTTGTAGTACCGTTATTTGTTCCTTTGAGAATTTCTGGTTTAGAAATTTTAGAAGCAATTCCATCTTCATATGATTTTGAGTTTTGTTTCCACAATTCTTCAGAGGTTGATTTGACATTCTGTTGAATTTCCTCTTTAACTGATATTAGACTGTCCACTCTATCATCCTCGGACATCTGATTGACTAATACCCGAGTTGAACTTTCCGAGACTTGGTTCAACATGGGACTATCCTCCTGTTTTATTCTTAATATAACTGCAGATTGACTTGAATTGTTATTGGTATTGTGCTCCTCCTTGACATGGACTTTGGTAGGTGTTGGAATCCCTCCCTTTCTTCCAGACATATATGTGATTGTATTATTCTGACTGACTTCTTTGTTTGTCAGTTGACACTTGTCAATCTTGTTTAAAGCAGGATGTTCTGCTTTTATTCCAGACCGATAACAAATCTTCTCATTATCAACTTCTTCCTGTATCACTTCAGACGGGTTCAATTCCTTTGCCCACGGGATCTTCCTGCCCTTTGTCCCGGACAGATGAATGACTGGCACAAATGTTGAAGTATCGACACCCTGATGATCATTAACAATCTCGGAGATGCTCATGTCACAGCTGTCTATGATCGTTTTATCTCCGTGATTGGTATCCAGTCTGATTTCATTATTCAACTCATTGTGAGCTTGGGTACACGAAGGATCATTGCCGTCATCATTTAAGCTTTTCCCATTTTCTGTAGGCAGGTCCTTTCCTTCTGTTCCAGTTGTTGATAACTCGGACGGAAGCTTTCTTTGATATCTGGATACCTGTTTTTTCTTATCATCATTTGTTTCTTCTGTAGTGATGATTGTCACAGGTTCCTTAGGTATGTTCTTAACAAGTTGACCTTGGTCATCAGAAAGGCATTCCTTTACCTCTGTCCCAGTTGTCGGTGACTTTGGCTGTACTTGTGCTAAATCTTTTCTTTTTTCATCATCAGTACCATCCTTTACGCTGTTTGTCACAGGTTCCTCAGCGATGTTCTTAACAGGTTTATCTTGGTCTTCATCAGGTTTGTTGTCAAGTTTATCAGGTTTGTTGTCAAGGTTATCAGGTTTGTTGTCATGGACAGCAGGTTTGTTGTCAAGGTTATCAGGTTTGTTGTCAAGGTTATCAGGTTCTTTAAGCACTGACACTTCCTGACAGTGGAACTCGTCCATCACGATCCAGTCACTAACATCTCCATCAGAGATATCTCCGTCCTTCACAACCAAGTCTGTGGGGTCTCTGTCTGTATTTTCTGCATCTCCACCATTAGCATCTTCCTCCGACTTTTCCTGTCCACAATCTGCACCAGAAAATAAATAACAGTATTTCATATAATCTTGACATCATTATGTTATTATAAAATTCCCAGTGATAATTATGCTACAATTACCCTGGTACAGTGTACTACAATTTGATACTGTTGCACAAAGTTTAATTTTCATGAATATGTTCTTGTAAATTAAACAGTAAAATTTAAACTCTGGAAAGTTTAACATCTATAACATGCCGTTCTTATGGTTATGCTTCTTATCTTGCGTGATCTTTCACAAAGTTTTAATTTGAGATTGGAATGTTACCAGGGATCAATCTGAGCCTTTTTTACTACCGTTTAAAGGTAGTTTCCCCTAGAGAAAAAAAATCCCCTTTTGATAAAATTTCCCCTAAATTTCCCCTTTATTTAAAAAAATAAAATAAAAAATTTGATTTTAA
>JAUMHH010156999.1:0-18243 GCA_032359455.1 Chlamys rubida | reverse complement strand
CATGTGTAGAACATTATTTGCCATGTGTAGAACATCATTTGTCATGTGTAGAACATCATTTGTCATGTGTAGAACATTATTTGCCATGTGTAGAACATTATTTGTCATGTGCAGAACATTATTTGTCATGTGTAGAACATCATTTGTCATGTGTAGAACATTATTTGTGATCTGTAGAACATTATTTGCCATGTGTAGAACATTATTTGTCATGTGCAGAACATCATTTGTCATGTGTAGAACATCCTTTGTCATGTGTAGAACATCCTTTGTCATGTGTAGAACATTATTTGCCATGTGTAGAACATCATTTGTCATGTGTAGAACATTATTTGCCATGTGTAGAACATCATTTGTCATGTGTAGAACATCATTTGTCATGTGTAGAACATCATTTGCCATGTATAGAACATCATTTGTCATGTGTATAACATCATTTGTCATGTGTAGAACATCATTTGTCATGTGTAGAACATTATTTGTCATGTGTAGAACATCATTCATTATGTGTAGAACAGTATCCACCATGTGTAGAACATCATTCATTATGTGTAGAACATCATTTATCATGTGTAGAACATCATTTGTCATGTGTAGAACATGATACGTCGTTTACAGCAATGTTTACAATTCATAGACAGATCATATGATAGTCACAAGCAGAAGTACAATGGATCACATGAGTTCAGCAGAAGTAAACTTAATCCTATGAATACGGCAGAAACACAAAAACTCATATGGATTCCAACATTAAGAGACATTAAATAAATCCCCATCGCAATAAAGAACAAATATAAACACTCTCAAGTCCAGCAGGGAGGGGCAGGTTTTGAATTTTTAAGGGAAAACATTGTCCAAAATAATTTAACTGGAGAGAAGAAAAATGACATGGAGCTTACAGCAGAAATATTTTTAGAGTGATGGTCCAGGGGACGCGGTCTGAATCTCTCCAAAGTGGTACTAGTGAAGCTGATTGGTCCAGACGTGTTCCTTGGTCAAGTTGTGGCCCACGGTAACCCTATCCACTGATCACGTTCGCATCTCCCTAGTGCTCAATACATGTAGAAGGTCTTAATAGCAACCCAGCTTTGTCAGATACTAAAAACGTAGGTAGAGGAGGAGCCTACATGTTATGGACAGGAGCCTTTGAACAATATAAAATCAATTTGACATTAAAGTCAATGTTAACCCTCTTACACAAACTTATTATTTACTTCTAGGAAATAAATGTAAATATTGATTATCTCGAAACACGTCGTTTTCTGTTCAATACATTTTGAATACACTGTACATGCAAAATGAGGTCAATATTGACGTCATTATATTTTATCTGATGTTTATTCATGCGATTATTATGTGATTTATTATGACTCAATCGATCATTATATCCGATGAAAAAAACGTAAATGAAATAATAAACTACGTTTCGATATCATTAACTGTCTTTTTTTTACGTTATGTGATATGAATATCATAATGATATATTATATACCTAGCCGCTGTCTAGCTTATCAGTAATAACATATAGAGACACTTGCATTGATATCAATATAATTTTATAACCACACCCATTTAATAAATAGATACCGCAAAGGTGATTGATTTGTCAAGAAAGGATATACTTTATCATATGATGCAGTTTCGTTCATTATATCCTTTTGCCATATTGTAGTTATCACCTCATCAATTATATTTTTTAGCATTAATTAGAAATAAGTATTTTAGTAGCATCACAACCTTTTCATGCCGATGAGACAATTTTCCCTCGATGACAAAATTAATGAAGAAAAATTGCAAACTTTCAAAGGATAATGTGACATAAATTCATCATATGCTCAAAGCATTTTCTTTTCGAAAAGCGTTGACGACAGAGAGTATCTGGTCACGAAAACGTTTACCACTGAGTAGTATATATATGAATATAATATTTAAACTAGAGAATCACTTAATACATCAAAATATGATCAGGCGATTTTTCTTTTATATAAGTTCCCTATTGTGTGTTTGTAAAATACAAAAAATTGAGTGTTTGTAAAATACAAAAAATATCATGCAAAATAAAAAAAAGAAGTCGGCGTCGATTAGACAACACAACAACATGAACTAAGGGGTCTTAAGAACAGTAGGAAACACATTTGCCACCACCCCCTTCCCTATCCTCCACCGACAATTCCCATACTTACAAAAGACGAAAATTGGAAGGGTGGCTAAGAAAGGAAAACATGGCCCCACTTGACTTTAAAACACCTTTAATTAGCTAAAAAGAATTCTGAATTTGTTTTGAAATGCATTCCCTACTTTATTGCATAAATTAGATTGTTCAGAATGTATAAGCAGTCAAACATGTGTTTGGTATCAAAATTGCTAGTTGCTATTAAAGTTTGTATGAGAATCCTATAGCACGCCAAGATACGTGAATGACAACTGCCTTTATTTTCCGATCATATTCAAATGTTATGTAGATATAGTTAGACGATGTGTCATTAACATCGACAGTATTCATAATATGAATTGCACTGCATCCTACACCTGTTTCGTCCTTCTAGAAATCTTCGGTGATGCTATGGGGCGAAAAAATGGAAATTCAAATTGGTCTAAACGCTTGTTGATACGCATGAGGAGATGAGTAAACATATTTTAATTAATGAATTTCAAAACTTCGAAAAGTGGACTGGTTAATTGCAAACTACATTATTAGTGTGTGAACTTTACAACTACTCAAAAGATATGTCTGTGGCTCTCGAAGAAACGGCACAGATTATGGACAAAATAGTCTACCACCTTGTATCTTGAAAGATGAACGTACAGTTGAACACAAACAGTATTTGAAGATGTTATTGTAGTACTCAGCAATCAGAAAAGTAATTCTATAATAATTACATTCAATGCCATAGATGTTCCCGCAGTTTTAGATGCAGATAAAGCGATGGTAGAATATAAGAGGTTGTTTTGATAAGCTACCTAAGCTAAGGTTTTTGCTAAACTAACGACATAAGCTTAGGGTTTGCTTTACTTGCAACATAAGCTAAGACTTTTGCTAAACTTACATGTACACAATTGATACCATTTTTGCTAGATACTTTTACCAGACAATAACAACAAACGGTAGAATTGCGTTGATCCTTGTTGCCAAGCGTGACGGCATCACTGTATGACAGAATACACCAATAATTTCACTTGTGCTTTCTACTCGTGAAATCTATACGGTTTCAACGCGAAGCCATACAGAATAATCCTACATGCTGTAATTATTAAAAGATCTTACGTGCCTTGTTTATTAAAATATCGGATGATGCTGTCGCTTTATTGAAAAATCTTACATGATATATTCATCTTTGTTTTTTTAAATCCTTGAAAGTTCTGATATGATTAATTATCATAGGAACCTACATGTCTTTTATTGAAAGATTTTACTTGCTGTATTTAATTAAAAATCTTTAAAGGCTCTATTTAAAAAATAAGTATTACATCTGTAGAAACTGTCACATAAGTTCAAGATAAATAGAAGAGCACAAACTGCAGCTTAAACTCAACCTTACAAAAAAAGAATGACACTATGAAAAAACAACAGGCGGGCGAACTCATATTAACACTATGCAAAACAAATCTTCATGATTGAGGTTGATTCTTTTTATTCAGAATAAGTACGTTCATAGCAAAGTAATTACACATGTACAAACATATTGATATGTTTTAAACACTCATAAATATAAAAACGTTTTGTTACTAGTGCAACGCGTCCTTCATTTCATATATTTCTGATGATTATGATAATAAACAAAATGGTAAATGTTTAAGGTTGGTACATCAGTTCAGTCTTCCGTGTATATATATATCAACAACATCATGATTGTAATTTATTCCAAATCGAACGATTATCAAGCAGTACCATGTATGCGCTTTGGTATAAATCAATGTCAATTCTTACGACAGGCTGAAAATCTATCTAATATATCAAATGTAGAGAAAACTCTTTCTTAGACGTGAAGCTGTGACGCCAAGATATCATTATGCAATATGCAAGTGTCACGTCGCAAATTGTGTCACGTCACGCTCACGCTGTAAACTAACCCAATAGCATTCTTCGAACACCCTAGCATACGATGTTTCCCCACATCAATTTGTCTGAATTACAGCAGACGCATTACACTGTATTGGAATAAGGATGATATGTGAAACAGATCAATAGGATAACCAATACATCACTGCAGATATACAGTTGGTGCACACCTGCCTGTTGACCCCGATAATTAATTAATGAGGGGCGACACATGTAATCAGCATTAACATAATCGATTTTAGATACATGAATGCTTATACGTTTGAATTATTACCTTTTTACTCAGAAGGATATCATCCCATTTAGAACAAATTATCTGGATTATAAAGCGAAAATGACTTACGATTAGTAATTTTAAAACAATGTTTCATAGGTACATTCCTGCCTTTGTGAGTAGGCTTTCGTCCACTCCCTTTTTTTGATATATGTAGTTAACCCTTTCACCCTATGTAACTTTAGTAGACTCTACCATGCATTGATATGGATGGGTCCATTATGGTCTACAGTGGTGAAAGGGTTATGCTTGATGTATGTTTTATACTCGTATTTCTTCTTAACAGGTTTTTATTAACCTCGTTGAAATTCCGAATTCTGGTATCTATCGGTCTCCATCCTTAACGATCCTGAATACAATAAATCATCGCTTTTATTGATTTGATTAGGTTGATTAAGGCGTGTTAAACTATTATCCTGGATGTTGTTTCTGACGTTAATTGTCTCAATTATGTTAATATAATTTTTTACCTTTTAATATACAGTGGTTACAAATCGTGCCACAACTGGCTATATATAATTTCGAAACTGAAGATTTTATTATCCGGTAAGATTCGATATACATTTGTCTTCTGATACTCTGATGCGTAAATTAAGTAAAATATGAAAAAAGCTCTTTGTGTTATATGAGTGGTAACAAATAGTATGCCGTCCGATTACAACAGTGATTTGTTCTTATAAAGAGTTTCAGCAAGCGTAATTAGTATGTCATAGTTGGCTTTACATGTATCAAGCATTAAAGTGCTTTTATTTTATAAACATTTGTTTTTAGTTATTAAACATTGTTTTATTTATTATTCAAAATAACTTTAAAATACCGTGATGTTTTCAGGCTTTGGAAAGACGGACAAGCATCAGTATTATTCTACCTGAGATAAAGCATAGGTTAGAAATGAGATATCATCGATACCTAATTCTATCTCAAATAAAATAAGATTTAGAGATAAGACCTCAAATAATTGTTAAATTCTGAAATGCATCTCATATATTATACAGATTTACATATAACTCCCCAAACAACTGTACAATTCTGAAATACAGTTCTATATAAGATATAGTACAGATTTAGAGAAAATACCTCATACATGTACTTTATATAAGATATAATACAGACTTAGATACCACATCTGATGTTTAATCCTAGCAGATATCATACTTTAGAGATAACACCTCATACTTTATTTAAGATATCATACAGATTAAGATATAACACCTCATACAATTATACATTTCTGAAATATGTGTCAGCAAAGCCTATGTTTAATAGTATAAATAGGTTGTGCGTAGGTGGCAATGCTTACCTATTTTACCCCTTCTCTTTTTGTTACATGTAAACAGGTCATGAGTCATCATGAAATGGGCAACTATTTTAATCGTCCTGATGTTTCAAATAAAGTATATAAGCTTTTTTTTTATATTTATAAAAAAACTCACTTCAAATAAGATCTAACATGATTGAATCCATATAGTTCTAAAAAAGCCTTGGTTTTTTGTTGTAATAACCTCCGACAAAAAACAACGACACAATATGCAAGCATTAAGAATTAATTGCTTACATTTCTGCCATGAAATAAACATACATATTACTTATAAAAATATAATTTGATTCCTCGACATACGGAGCCATCTACTGCCATGAAAATAGCTTAAAGTTTATCCCATCACATCATGACATATGTGTTTATCCATTGGCTAACACAGGCCAAATGTCTTCAGGTAAATATGAGTTGTAAACGAATCTTGATCTGAGATTGACATGAAATTGATATGTAATTTACCTGAAATTTATACCCGAGATGTACTTGAAATTGACCTGAATTTTAATGAAGATGTATTTTGCCTGTTTTAATAGTGATAAATTGATTTAATATCACAAAAAAGTAGTGTTGAGACGTATTTTCGTTTAAACATACATGTATAATCACAGAAAATATTTGACTGACAATTTATTATATTGCTTGTAGAGAGATGTTTTGCTCCTTAGCATTACATTCGTAAACTAAATGAAGGAAACAATGCCAATATATGATAATTACACAAGAGTTTTATGAAAATGATAGAACAATATTCGTTGTAGAACCCCCTTATTGGCCTCACCTGACACCTGCATAGCAAACTAATGTAATGTAATGTTGGTCGTAATCGGTCATTTCTATCCCAAAAATAACGCAGTTCATCACAACGTCATTGCCAATAATTAAGTAATTATGACACATCGTCCTGGTTCTGATGGGAGCTCAACATTTGTCTAAAAACATCGACGAAATTTAGTAAGGCTAATGAATAATTGTCGTTCAGTGGGTTTATATTATGACGTACGAGTAAAAAAGCCTCTCACTAGGGAAAGGATGTGTTTCACCAGTTATTCATCATCTACATGTACACTGTTTATTTTATCAATCTTGTTTGAATGAAACCTTCGTTTAGAGTCAAAAACCTTTCTCGCAATGTCGATGGCAATAGGTGCATGCGTAACTTATACATACTTATGCATGTTTTATTTTAATTTCAACAACTATAGCAATAACCGTTCTGTCATTCTGTATACCAGGACAGTTAACGAGGACCTATATACCAGTTCGTAAAATAATGACAACACTGAAAAATAAACAGGAATAACATCATTTAAACATCATAAATCAAGCGGCAGATAAAGGAAGCCATCTGGATACGCCGCAGTGGGCCAGTTCTAAATCGAGACGAGGGGGCTCAAAGGCTCTCGCACATCTATGACCAAGTATTAAACAAAGCTTAGCTAGATCGAGTCGTTTCGGTACATATATAACAACTATTATACATACGCTTACAGCGTAGCCGAAATCGACATCGATTTTGTGGACAACTCGTACACATTTTACACCTTTATGTGCATACGCTTCACTGGTCATTTGTCTGATTAAGGTACATATCGTACTAGTCATCAAAACGTCACATAGAAAAATGGATTGGTTGTGTAAAAAAGAACTTTTCATAATGCATACTTACCAACCTGAAGAAAATGTTTAGAAATATCATAAATCGCTATAAACCCGAATTCCGAAAAGATGTAGAACGTTGCTATAACTTTGATACCTATTGTATTAGGCTCCACCCTTGGCGGTTTGTTTTTCACATGGAATGGAATTCATTTACGAGCTTAAAACAATAGGCATCAAAGTTATAACACTGTTCTACTACTTTTGAAGTGTTATAGTTTGTTACCAGACAAGTATCAAGGTATTAGAAACTTTGTATGCAGACACAATTACGTATTTATGATGTGGATTGTTGAAAATGTGGTTTTAGTATCTAACTTAATGCTCCTTCCTTTAGCAAATCTCGTCTACATTAGAGAATACAATCGGACGAGTATGACGTCTTGTAAATTCGAAAAAAATAAATCAGGTTAAGAGATCGACCGGACGTTACGTCACATCATATGACACAAACAGGTCATAAGTAGTAAATTTCATAACAGTACATTGTTACATTTAAATGATTTAGGATTAGTTGAAACAGTATTTCGTATTTTACTTTAGATAGTGTGTCATTTGCGAATAACGATAATACATCATATAATGAATAGATATAAATATATATATGTTATATATATATCCACCGAGTCATCCATTCTGTTCAGTAAATAATTGAGTGTTGTATGCGTGATGAGAATACCTATAGACTTTAACGATCGATGATTCAACATTTCAACATATACAACGTTTTATTACACTTGCAAGAAATTCTGTTTTATCCTAACATGTTTTACATAGCTTATACTTGACCTGCAATATTATCATGAATGCAAAATTTAAACAATAAATCCCATGAGGAAACGTGCAAACACGTAATTTAACTGTATGATGTTCCAGCTTGTATTGACATGGACTAAAAATATCAACTAAAAGCATATTTATACCTATGTTTATTGATATGCATATCTGCTTTTTAATAAATGAATATATTAAACAACCGAATAGTTATTAATAACACACAATATGGTTGGTAAAACAGATCTAGGGCGTTTTATATTAAATTCAAGATTCATACATTGTTCAAATAACAGTGATACAGTACATCGAAATCGTGTGTAATGTACCTGTACAACGTATACGTTCAAAATATGAACAAGAAAATCATCTTTTAAAGTTATTATTTGTTCAGAGAAATTTGGCGTTATAAGGTTGTTTGGCAATAGTTTGAGGGAAGAGATTAAAGCAAGTATTAAGAAAACAAGATAAATGGACATTGAAATATTGGCAGTTAAAGGTGCCAAATACAACGAGGGCATTGTATCGTGGTTTCAGTTTATGTCGAATAAGAAATGTTATAACTCACTTTAATTCTGAGTATAGGATTTCGGATGAATTACCTATATCTGACTTGACAACGAGTTGGACAGTGTGATAAAGTTAGACATTAAACTTTTAAAGGCGGTACCTGGGTTGGGCGTTTTTTGGTGGGTTTTCAGTACATAGTGACAGAGTGCGCTGTTGAGATGTTAATCAGACACATCACAAATCGAAATTGCGCTGTGGACTGTCATCTTCATTACCATACACTAATCAACATACATTTAATAAAGTTTCCTTTTAATCAACATTACGTTTTAACCGCGTGTTAATTAACATTACCTTTTAACCGCGTGTTGATTAACATTACGTTTTAACCTTTAACGCGTGTTAATTAACATTACGTTTTAACTGCGTGTTAATTAACATTACGTTTTAACCGCTTAATTAACATTACGTTTTAACCGGGTGTGAGTGTTCAATTTTAACTATCCCTGTACCACAGCGGGCAAAACACTAGAAACTCAGCTTAAGTTTTTCGTATATGCAGTAACCTTCTCTTAATATCATTTAAGATTTAACTGAAGCGCGACTGGGCTAGAACACTTTCGTGACGATGTAGCACAGTTGGTTCCAGCGAAAATATATTCTGAGGTTTACGGTTCAAATCTGATTGAATCTCGTTGTAGTTTTACACTTAGTACACTGTTGCAGATGTTGCAGATAATGAAGAAGTATGATTGTGTAAGTGCAATTACAACAATTCAAATGCAAGTTATAAATCTGCGAAGCGTTAGTGAGTATCGTGTGGTGCTTCCCTTGCTACAATAATACAATAATACAAATATTCGATGTTATACTCGCCGCATGCGTTATAACACAAGTTTTAATTGTCGCCATTCTTTTGTTTTCTAGGGGAAATATTCTCATTCCTTTTGAAATATGAATTTCGACGTTTTGATTATGGTCATTAATAATGTGCCTTGTGGTATTGTTACTTTGAGGACTTGCCATGGCTTTGAAATGACTTAAACTATTTTAAAACATGCATGCTAATGCAATTAATCGTTCAGTGTTCGTGCCAATTTGTCATCTGTTTAATCATACAACACATGTCATCAGGATAATGTTTACATAATAAAGCACCTTATCCTTGTAATGCGGTAACATCAATATATATATATAAATATATTTATACTGTGATTGAATACTGAGGAGAAAATCGTGGAAGAGAAGCTTGTTTTATTGATGTGACTTATGAATGTAAAATTTGTCAAATATGGCTATTCATTTTCCAAATTTATAACAATTTCACGATTTTATATTTGGTTCTGATGTCTCATTACAACATTTTATACAGTGCGCAACGGTAACAAATAGGTAAATTTAGCTATAAAAATATGGTCTAAATATAAAGAATAGGAATGTAATTTATGCAGCCTGTCTATTTTAATTTTGTATCCCACTACTTCAGCAGGACTTTAATTCCATTCTGAAGACTTTAAAGAATTCCATTTTGAAGACTTTAAAGAAGGACAAGATTCCACATTGTAGATTATAAAACCCCGGTGCAGAAGGCCTTTATACCCCCCATTTAAAGATTATTCCATGTCTCCAACACCAACAGGGATATCCAGGCCCATATTATGCATGGTATATGTTTCCTTAGGTTGAAACATATGTTACAAAACCAATTATCCATAGACAAATAGAAAGTTATATTTCTAAAGTGATATAAACGAATTGTATGAGTCAATGCAAGGGGATAACATCCGAATGTAGAAAAAGAAGAAGAACAACAGCTTAGTAAATAAACATATAGAGGAATCATTGCCCGATACGAATATCGGAAGTGACTGTGGTGCGTGAAACCACAAAAAAAGACGCAAAAAGACAAAATAAGAAGAAACAAGGAGAGAATATTCCAATATAAGCTCTAGTTCATTATGAAACATCAAAATTGATAAGCACATTCATTTGTTGTTGGTTGTGAGTAAAAACAACATGAATATAATCATAGCTGTATAGTGAACGCGTGTGGCGTTCCTGTGTTGGTGTAAATCACAGACACAAAAAATCATATAATTCTTACATGTTTCTTATATATTTTTAGCTTTCTTTAAATCAATCATTATTTATAATTGAAAATAAATATATTAAATAAAATAAATAGAAAACTCCTTCTTACAGATTGTGTCATATTGAAACTTAACTACTAAAGTATCATGTGTATAAAGGCATGTAAGCTGACGATATAAAATAGTTCATGATGAACACTGTAATATAGAACAATGCCAATTGTATTATCACAACTGTCAAATATAATGTATTTCATTACGGGCACAGTCACGTGTTCCTATATTCATGATTTGCGTACGGGATTATATAAATGTGTAATGCATGCTTTAAAGACACCGCACAATCTCCAGTACACAGGAGGACGATTTATCTACCGTAGCTCCAGTGGAAAGGTATGTACACACCCATTCTTACAATGATATTGATGATTTCTGTTCAATCCTATGTGTCCTTTGTACGAACTTATTTGGAACTAAAATGTCTTTATAATACTTCTGTGACAAAGTGTCTGAAGTGTAAAAGAGATGTCAAGTAAGTAATAAGTTAGATTAAAAATATGTTAGGAGAGTGATGTTTACGATGTAATTAATTTGAGACAATAATGATTTTTATTTAATTGTGTATAATAGTGTATTACAATGTCTCGTATATATTTTGTTGTGAATTGTTTGCTATAGTAAGTAAGTGTTACGTTACTAAAACATTCAAAACACTATATTATCACTTGTACTTTCCAATGTAAAATTTCGAATTACTTATGTAAATATTACAATAGACAGCTCATTTCATCTGTTTTAAAACGATATCTCATCAATATTAATAAAAAAACAATACATCTTAAATTCAAAAGCAATCATATGAATCATACCGACTTAATCTTATTCTCAAACGTTTAAGACACTTATCAAACTAGTTATTTTTATTTAAAACAATTACAAGGAATATAAAGTATGAAAGCCTCTTTCTAAAACTTAAGTATCTCATTGCAGTCAGTCGAACACAGTAACTATTTTACTGTACCGTAGTTCGTCTATTTAAAACCAATCAGTGGTACTAAAGAGATTAAACTATAAGTCTTAAGTGATCCAAACTTAAGTATAAGTACAGCGACGTGGGAATGGTCCCTATAAGACCACTTATAACCTTAATAAATTACAACTTTTCGCTACAAAAAGGATTTCCTGTAAACCATACCAACATTAATTTAAGTTACAAGTTTACTGCCAGCTTTGGGGACTGATAGTCCAACAATGGACCGATAGCCAACCACAAATATCCGGTGACGAAAAGTGTAAATTTGTAAATAAATTCTAGGTTCTATCTATTAATGACCGTTCAATCATTTTAAATGGCAAATCTATTGTTCTGTTGGGTTTTTTTTATGTTAACAACCTCTAAATAAACGTTTTATAGAAGAAAAAGTTATTAAATAATTATATGATTGAGTTTCAAAAAAAGTCCCTATATATGAAACAATTTTGCACCAGTTTCATTACAGTTCAAATTATATTAAAAAGTATTCTATATTTTCTAAGTGACAAGTCGGTAGAAGCAAAATCTCTATACAGAGAATAACGATATTCATAATTATGTTGGTTTTGGCATGTATTTTGTAAAATCACAAAACGCACATTTTATTTTATTTATTAATATTTATCTTGATATTTAAATTTTCTAATAAAAATTGTTCAACAATAATTTGAAAATTGTAATGTTATGATGTACTTAAAATTGAATCACTACAGAAGCGCAATTAACAAATGATGAAAACTGTCTTAACATATCTGAAGTTCTATCATGATGCAATTTAGAATTAATAATATATCAAAATGAACCTTTTTTTTCAAATAAAGATAATGATATATAATAAAACGTGTGTGCCATCTTAAAGATATATTAAGAGTTGCACCCAACTCTCAAATCGATATCCTATCTGAACGTCTTTGTCTCACGTCCATTATACGACAGAGGTATCGGTTAAATAGAAGTGTAAAATAACAACAAAGACAATCAAAACATTGTGATACATACACCCATTTAGACTACTGTTTACCGTTTATATTTTACTCCTGTTTGTAAGATTTTTTTTTAATATTGAAGAAGAAAAATCGTTAATGATTTGTATGATTTATGAAGTAATATACTGAGTGCATACAATATGTCTTACTACCAATTTTCGCAATGAACGTTTTGAGTGTTAAAGAAGTCATTCACAACTGATGTTCAGTGGTCGTGGGATAGTAAAGAAAATGAACTTTTCTTGCAGATTGATTTGACTGAAAGGACGTAGCGCCAGACAGCTAAAATGAGACTTGACATTTTCGTCGCTATCTGTGCAGTAGCATTTGCACAATATGTCAATAGCCAGGAAGAAAGTCTGATGGACGTTTACGCTAACTTAAAGAGTGAATACAACAAAGAGACAAATGATGTTCTCAACGGTAACCTACCTTTAGCAAGAGAAATGCCTACAAACCTAAATCTCCATGAATTGTTAAGAACGATAGGTGGAGATCCTCGTTCAACATCGGAGAGAATTCTGGCAGATATGGAACAGGATGCTGGGAATGATGACCTTGAAAGTTTAATGGCAGAACTAGCAGAAATCGAACAAACAGGTGGCGATATTGCCGATAGTCATGAAGGAGACGGTAACATGGATGACAGTCTTGAGCGATTAGAAGCAGAACTAGCAGCATGGGACGGTGGGGATAGTCAGTGGGGAGAATCAGTCGCGGATGTCATGGAAGGAGATAACTCAGGCGATGCTGATAGTAGTAGTCTCGAAAAATTGGAAGCAGAATGGAAAAAACTAAGTGAAGGTAGCGATGAGGATAGTGATTCACTTGGAGGGAACTCAAAAGACAGTACTTCAATTGACTCTGATAGTAGTAGTCTTGAAAATTTGGAAGCAGAATGGAAAAAACTAAGTGAAGGTAGCGATGAGGATAGTGATTCATCTTACTCTGACGGTAGTAGTAGTCTTGAAAAATTGGAAGCAGAATGGAAAAAACTCGGAGAAGGCAGTCATAGTGATGGTGATTCACATGAATGGAACTCAAAAGACAGTGCTGCATCTGACTCCGGTAGTAGTAGTCTTGAAAAATTGGAAGCACAACTTAAAAAAATGAGCATGGGTAGCGGTGAGGATAGTATGGAAGATGGTATGGACTCTTCCCATGATAGCAGTATTGAAGGAATGGAAGCAGAACTAGCAAAATTGGAAGGGTACAGTGCAGAAGAACAAAGAGAATGGGGTGAATTGACGGATATGAATGGTGAAGAATCGGACCAAGATGCCGACGACATTAATGATGATGATGATGATGTCCAGGATGATGGTGATGATCAAAATTCCGGCATTGATGATGGGTTCGACAATGGCGATAATGAAGAGAGTATGGAACGCTTGTTATCAGAACTACAAGACATTGAATCCCAATCTGCAGGTTCTGGTTTCGAAAAAATTGCCGGTGATTCCGCTTATCAAGCATACCTGAGGAGCTTAGACACATTACAAGGTAGCCAAAACACCATTACACAACACCAAGCAGCACAAGATATAAGTTCGAGCATAGCTGCAAACCTGGGCAACAATTACATTAGCGAGACAAAAAACCATGTAGCGCAAGATATGGGTGCGAGGACTGCTTCAGACCAGAGTAAAAATTATTTTAGTAGCCAGACACAAAACCAAGCAGCACAAGATATAAATTCGATCCTAGCTGCAGACCTTGGCAAAAAAGATATTAGCCAGACACAAAACCGAGAAACAAAACATTGGAGTTCGAGTTCGAGCTCTACTTCAGGAGGAAATGCAGTATCCAGTTCAGGCAAAGACAATCTATTAGAAACATTTCTGAAAAGCTTCCAGCTTTAAGAAGAAATGGTAAGTCTGAAATACATGTACTGATCAACATCGTTTTAAATTATGTTGTCTGCACGTGTGTGTGTACATCTGTCAGTCTATCGGTAAGTTTGTCAACACTTTTGTTTCTTAGATTATCTCAGAATAAGAATTCTAAATATTCTTTATTTTTATATTGTGATACAATGCTTTATGTAAATAAACAATAGGGCTTAAAACGTTTCTAGTGTCCAGGTCAAATTTACTTTACGAAACCAGTGCATAAGGGATTTAATGTCAAAGAACATTGTAATGCCCTTTTTTACCCACAATGGTTCAGTTGTGCTATAAACGATATTTGGTGGGTACCCAACATGAACAACACCAAATTATTGAAATACCAAAATTCAAGATAATCACCTGTCGGAGATTAGTGTCACTGATACTGGAAATAGAACAATGATGATGTACAAAAAATAATTAAAAATAAATTTTATATATCTTTTTGAATTGGTACTGTTTGCTGCAATTTGAAATGTTTCTTGGTGAATATCCTACATTAATAATGATATATTACATTGAGTCCAACGTTTGTGACGAACACAACACCAAGCCCTACTTGACATATCAGACATCTTCGAAAAGACACAGACAAAAACACACGAGTCGACTACATACTCCACATCACACCCTTACTTTGACTATCCATTATCAGTAGTCACCAATTGACATAACTGGCCAAAACATTTGAAATAGGAAAGAACCTGGAAGGAAAAACGACAAAAAGAAAGCCAACTAGGATAACATTTACACAACACCATAAAAACCTACACATCACGTTTTCATTAACATTTTCAGTCAACAATTAATAGACCCCATTCGAAACATTAACAAATTAGCACCTGTTTAATCCGAATAATTACTTCTGTTAACCTCCGTCATCAATTGTTATTTTCTATCAAGCAATGGAAGCTGCACAAGCTTGTATATAAGAAATGTATACGGCGTTATATGTTTTGCTGTACCAATTTGACTACTTTGTAGTTAAAAATGTACTTGCTGATTCAGGCTGTGAAAACAGTGTAAACACTTTTGAAATATGCCGCGTTTCTACATTAGAAAATAATTTGAGTCCTTAGGCGGTTTTAGAATAGTGCAAGTCAATATATCCGCTTGTCAATTCGTACGCATGCTGATATTTTTGCACGGATAGTTTAAAAGCGAGCATCTTTACACCACGAGCTTTTCGACTTTGACAGTATACGATACACATTTACCTACTAGTAATTCAATATATACCACGTAAATAATTAACGCGATACATCGTTAGCTACATATGAAGTTCAGTATCCTCTAAAATCTGTAAAACAGTTGAGCTGGCCGGTATGGGAGTTCATGCACTCATTCACCTGGTCACATGATTGCTGTCACAGCGTACTCAAAAGAAAAGAGTAGAACTAAAGCAAACTCTCAAACAAAACTTCAGTTAATTCCGGGGTAACTCAAGGAGCCTGGCATGATGTTACCCTCTTCCTCCAACACATATAAACCTTTCCGGAATACATCAAACACAATACATTCAGGAAGATATTGGCGCAGTCTTTTGTCTGCATTCATCTGGATGGGAACACCAAAAAGTAAATCACCTAATTAAAAAAAAAGAAAACCAAAGAACAGCAGGATATGTACAAAAGTGATACCGATGAACCAGGTTATACAAACAGACAGAGACCAAGAACTATAATATTACTTACAAATGTTGATTACAATAGACCACAACGCCATATTCCAACCAGCTTACCCCAGGAATAAACTACCGATCCCTACATATTCAAACACATTTCCTGCTACCAATAAAACGTGTAAATACTCGTTCTGCCCAAACACACTGGTGCCTTCTCCTGATAGCAGCTGTACAAAGCGCCACAAAAGACGTCCGCAGTCACATATTGAGAACGCATTTATTAAAGACATCAGACCCAAAATTTACACCATATACACAACGGGATTTGCTTTTATCTAATATCTATCATTAAAAATGTGAATTTTAAATATCGATTCACATTTGTGTTCAAATCCTCCCCAAATTGTAATCCACTCCCACTACCAACCCCCTCCCTCTCTGAAAGCATGGTCATTAATCTGATGGAGCTTCTATAAAATAAAAGCAACATATGTATATAACGACTCACACACCGACCAATAGACAGAAATATTTATTCAGAAAAATGACTGATGAATGGCGTTTTACAACTATTTGCCCTGCGGGCGTTATCGTACCGTGAACATCTGATCACGTGACTTCTAAATTTACTTTCTAATGGATGACAACATGTCAGTTTGCTATAATACACTTTCCATCAGGAAATGAAAACATAACTCTGTCATGACTGATGATTCAATGGAATTCAAATGCCAAATTAACATCAATTAACTTTGATTTGGCAATTAACATATTTATGAAGCTGAATTGATATTTTATCGTTGGAATTTCGCATCCTACTAAAGTTTTCTTTAAAGCTGGGAAGAACTTTCATGCATGCGTTATGTTCATTATTTCTTAATTTGTACTTCTCATTAATTCCTCTCAATGCCTTCAGTTATTATGGGGTTATTTCGTTATTAGAAACATGTATTGAACTTAGATTGCAATACTATTTTATTTCACCTCTTCAGTTAATCTACAATTTTTCAACAATATTCAGATTTGGAGCAAACTATTGAAAATCCTCATCTGCAAATAGGCTAAAACGAATACAAATATAGAAAGTCAATAACTTTACAAAATAAAGTAAAATAAATAATGTTATCGCTATTAATCAAGTGTTGATATGTCACGAAAGAGGCTGCAATTTAATGCTTTCGAATTTAATATTGTAAAGAAGCGACGGTTTGACGGTTTACATAATAAGTTTCACTTTATATTTCAGGTAGCTCGTAAGAGTTGTCTCCGTTTGTCTTTGCGGGTCCATGAAGGTTCAAGAAACACCTGATCATCCGTCGGACATGTTTGAGTAACCAATAGCCGTTTCGCGGAAAACTCCGAAGTGCAGTTGAAATCACTTTCAACAAGTGTTTCGCTTGTGCTATAGAACTGTTTGTCTAATCACGATGTTTTGAATTGAACACAATACGAGTTTGTTCAACATCAGTTCACATTGATGCGACTGTAAGATTCTACTTTCTTTTACAAAGTGTGAAAATAAAATATTTTACAAATGAATTTTGGGATTTGATAGATTGGATAATCAATATAGCACATCATTACTCGTCAATAAATCGTAACATCATATTTTTATTCCCCCTAATAAATTATTCAGTGAGTACATATATCTTGTTATTATTTGTAGTATTCGTTCATCACGTGAAAATGTTGCCACCCAGTGATTGTAATGCTACAATATTTTCATTGAGTTTTGACGAAAATATTAAGTTAATCAATTCATAGTTCAATTATTTAATGTATTGACGAAGTGTCAAATATAACCATTCAAAACAATGAAAGGAGGAGGTCAATTCAAATCATATATGAAACATGAAATAATTTGCATTCAATCATTTTACTGTTCGAGAGGCCCGCATTATTTCGATTTCAACAAATTTTATTGGACAAAGAATTGCACAATTGGATGAGACAACAGGCTTAGCCTATATAAGTCTTCTCCTATCCGGTATAGATTGACAAGAAGCATACATTTAGTACATAGATCAAC
>JAUMHH010156988.1:0-18244 GCA_032359455.1 Chlamys rubida | reverse complement strand
AACAATGTTAAGGTCAAACATAAGAGTGAACAATGTTACTGTCAACCAGTAGAGTAAACAATGTTACGGTCAAACATTAGAATAAACAATGTTACGGTCAAACATTAGAGTAAACAATGTTACGGTCAACCAGTAGAGTAAACAATGTTACGATCAACCAGTAGAGTGAACAATGTTACGGTCAAACATTAGGGTAAACAATGTTAAGGTCAAACATAAGAGTGAACAATGTTACGGTCAAACATAAGAGTGAACAATGTTAAGGTCAAACATAAGAGTGAACAATGTTACTGTCAACCAGTAGAGTAAACAATGTTACGGTCAAACATAAGAGTGAACAATGTTACTGTCAACCAGTAGAGTAAACAATGTTAAGGTCAAACATAAGAGTGAACAATGTTACGGTCAAACATAAGAGTGAACAATGTTACGGTCAAACATTAGAGTAAACAATGTTAAGGTCAAACATAAGAGTAAACAATGTTACGGTCATCCAGTAGAGTAAACAAACACGTAACGTAACAAATACAAAGTCAGGAAGCACCTGTTTGAAAATAATAATAAGTCATTGCCGAGATCCCGACAAAGAGAAAAATAAACTGATTTTATTGTTAATTTCAGAATATTGATTAAAACCTATGAGCAGACACTACTTACAGTAATAAACAGTTGATACGCATCATATTAAATTGAAGTAATGATAAAACATATATGTATATATTATATATATATTAATAATTGCATGTCATAAACTGATAATGTGCAAAATCTGAAACCCATCAGGAAAATATGCATCAAGACTGTAAACCTATCATAAAATATGCTGTTTCGTTTACATCTCTTCAACTTAAAAAACGCATTTCATTAAATGCGCAGTTATTATAAATAATGCATGTCAACAGTTATTATAAATAAATACCGACTGCATGTCAACATGTTGATATAAGGAAAGCTGTAAAGACATATTTTGTATAGAATGCTGCAGTTTATTTATCAAAATATTTAAGTTTGCCTATATAACTATATTTGATTAATATATCCCTTCCTCTGTGTATGTCAAAATCTATTGTGTATCCTCTTGTTAAAATCTCCGAATTTTAATATCAGTCACACAGAGCTGCTTATCTTTCATATCAGCTCCATAGCGGAATTCTGTAATCTATAGTTTCTATTGAATTCTAATGCATTCCGGAATTCGTGGAAACGAATCATTAGACAAAGCTACAATCTTCGAACAAAACACGTAAAGAACACTTCAATCTGATTTTCAACCCGATATTACCAATTCCAATTAATGAACCTATCAAGGAAGATGGTCAGAGAATACTAATAATTAAGTTTGTTCAATTCAAGTCATTGTAGGTTAAAATTCCAATCAGGGAAAACCTTAGAGAGGAGGTCGCCCTGTCACTAATTTGCGCGGGACATACTTATTATACTTATGCTTATCTACATCGGCAAGAGGATCAGACCTTTTTTCATTCACTTCACGAATATATGACTGTGCCTCAGATATTGATCGAATATGTCGATTTTATAGAGATTCGAGACAAACAGTTTGAAGTGCTTGATATGAAAATCATGTTCTGTTCTGTTTAATTAATGAATGAAATATTTTAAGGAAACAAATTCAAATTGATCTATTCCGATACTTGCTATACAAATATCTAGCTATTTTGCTCTGTTCAAATATATGAAGACTTTTAGCATTTTACCATCAAGTTTCGTTTTGGGTATTAGTTTCTGTAAGTGAACCTTATTACTGCTATCAGGTTATGACTAAACCGTTGCTGGGTCGTCAGTTACCTTTTTTTTTTTTTTTTTATTTATTTAAGCAGATCACTATATAACTAACGGTTTGTGGCATTTAAAGGACGTTTTCAGTGGTCAAGCTGACAGTTATGTCATTCTATGCTAGGCTCAACTATTGTTTCAGATACGATAAGGCTTAACCGTTGCTTGACCGTTAAGCAACTAACTACCTAACTTATGATATGTGAAATTTAAAGAAAGGTTTTCATTGGTGAAAGAAGTATCATCTGGTCAGAGGCATTCTAACTTCGCTACAGTGGGATGAAATTCAAATCTTGATGTTCTAACAAAAGTGTCCAGAGAAGCCAACAGTCATTATGTTCTATGCATGGTATCCTTTACTGAAGTATATGAGTTAAGCATTAAACTATTTAACTGGTATATATGTCTCAAATGGTTGTTTATGTCAGGGCGTAATCAGAATTTGTACCTGACATATACCAAGCTTAATACAGGAAATAAAGGACGCCAATTATAGAATATATAAATCCAGGATTATATACATAATATACTTTTTTGTAATTAATTGCACAGGAAAAAAATATGGAACACGTTTCAATTAATTAAAATCGTAGGTAAAACATATCAAGTGTTGTCATTAAACTGCCATACTTGATTAATCACAGTGGTCCATTGAAAGGGATATAAGTACTGTTTGTTACCACATTTTTTAATTGATAACGTATTTGAATGATGCCACGAACCATCCATTTTCATAACCTAGTCCCCTTTGCTGTTTACAAAAGGGCCTGATAAGGATTTCCGTCTTCAGATACCAATAATAGAAACTTATCCTTTGTGTTATGAATTAATCTATTTTAAAACTGCATTATGGTTAGGTATATTCATGATAACTGCGTGGAAATGAAGCACTTAATTGCAAAACCTGTTTCTAAATGCAGAAAGACAAGATACACAATATACAGCTAGAAAAAGTAACTAAAATAATTAGAAATCCAGATCCAAAATGTTCCGAAACATTGGTAGAATAAAGAGAAGATGCAAACGTAACTTTAAACAATGTATAACCTTATAAATTACAGAATTTTGCTACAATAACTATTCCATATCATATAAACACTGTGTTTATCAAATTTAAGCTAC
This sequence comes from Chlamys rubida, assembly GCA_032359455.1. Taxonomy (NCBI): domain Eukaryota; kingdom Metazoa; phylum Mollusca; class Bivalvia; order Pectinida; family Pectinidae; genus Chlamys; species Chlamys rubida. Next base: position 15,328 of record JAUMHH010156988.1, on the reverse strand, counting down.
AAAGCTAGAGCCAAACCCAGGGACAGATAGCCCTCAAGCAGAGTTATCAACTTTGTTAATTAATATAGTCACTAGCAATATAAGGAAATGAAGCACCGGTACTTAATATATTGTTTTTAAAAATAATCATTACATAATATGTACTAGTTCTATGCCTTGACATTTACATCACTTGAACGATTCATTTATTGTTTTAAATGCTGTTGTGAAATAATATTATATCGCAAAATATCTTGTATCCTTATGTGTGCTGTAACTCATATGTGTGAAGGGATGTCAATATAGTAAATAACCCTAAGCTAAATAAAAGCAAACGACTAATATATCTTTTTCGAAAATACCGATCACAAAATAATTCAGACATTCGTTTGGAAATACATCATGCAACCTTTGTACTGTACTTCATATTACCAGCGTAAATACAGTGTTGCTATATGTATGGTTTATAAACTAATAAGCAAGTGTTCGTTACTTCGTCTGGTATTTACTTTTTGCAAAATATATACTTTCTCAGATGATTTTTTTTAGATTTTTTTTTATATAGATCAATATTTTTCATTTTATCTACTCTTTTAATATATATATTTTTTTATTTTTTTTTATATTATTTTTATATTATCTCTATTTGAATATATATATATATTGATTTGCCTTTCCCTCCCTGATATATATGTGTTATATTGGAAAGAATACCATGTTACATGGTTAATTAAGTGGTCTGAAGCACTTGTTTCAGTATCGAATTTCTGTATTTGATGCAATAATGTAATAAATATAGATTATCACACTGTGTTTGTAGGGTTTGTCATGAGAGCAATTTTTCATTTCGAGAACTTGGATAAAAGCGAGAGGTCATCGCAGGTAGATTCGATATTTTATCCACGTGTGAGCGATGAGAAAAAACTGTTTGAACGACAAACCCTGGAAATACTGTGCGATAAACTGTTTGTCAGCCTTATACTGCTACATTTCTCCATTCAAACAATTTAACTAAATTCCAAACCTTACATCCCTTTTCTAGACTTAATGATCATCGATGATTCATTTTCGGTGGCACATGTACATCAATAGGAGTTGTACGCGGATTATACTATGCACCTGGACATTGTGTAGATAGATATTCTTAAATAATATTCTTGTTACATTGCCTTCTTCGTACACATTTTTTACGCTTAAAATGGTGTTGTTACATTATAGTGTTTCTTCATCACCTAATTAAACTTGTACATGTGGTTTACCTTTCGAAGATCGGCATCATATCCTACTGCACTGTCCTATTTATAATAACCAAAGACAAATATTACATAACTCTCTGTCAGCGATGAGTGATGCTATTCAACTCAATACCCAAACTTTTATTTATGGTTTTCAATCACAAGACGTATATATGGTTAGAAATATTGTGGAGACGGTTCAGAATTACATTAGAGACATCAGACGCTTTTATCAGATTCTCAAATAGTATTGACAAATAATATCTTTTACAACAATTATGTTAATTGAGATACGTTCTGTCCAATCAAAATCAAAGTTCAAATAATCTCTTATTTTAATACTTAAAAAAACCTATGCAAAACTACCGTTCAGATGAAATGCATATACTGTTATTTCTGTAAAGAGGGGGCTCATATAGGCTATGTATGTTGCAATATTCTTTTTGTACATACGATCAGTACAATAACATATTCTAAAATGAAATAATAATGCTTTCTATGTAACTGACTATTTACTTGCACGGTACATCGTTGTGTGGAAACTGTTTACGGCTCACGACGACTAAAAGCGCGAACAAACTTCTATTTTCCCAAATTTGAAAAATTCATACTCGACTCATAGGTAAATTTCTTTTCGAATAGTCTATAGTTTTATCATGCTACTGGTAGTTGGTATAAAGAAGTATGTAGATGATACTCATATAATTTAAACAAATGCAAAAACCATTTTGTCTCATATATAAATATGCTTCTGTTATTTCAGGTAAATACCCAGGCAAGAGCAGCAACTCCCGATATTGAAAGTACACTAAATGGAGGGGATGGCACCACCCAAACACACAGAGAAAAGAGGCAAACCCTGTCCGTTGCCGGGCCCTCTTCGGCAAAATCCGGCTCCAATAAAGAAATACACTTGCTACAGATACGAGTTCCCACAGAACGCCAAAAAATGGTAGCAGCTGTATCTCCTAGTAATACCGAACCTGGTATGGCATTCGTTAAAAAGTTAAGTTCAATTTCGATAGTGGAACCCGTGATAAACCAGAAAGCAAGTCCAGATAGGCAGTTTAATTATCCGATTGAAGCAACCAGCGCTCAACATAGTTCTCAGTCTCAGATCCCTTTACATCACAGAGAGTTTAACTTTCCTGGCATCGAGCAGAACCCACAAAAACCAAACGGTATAATACCATCTTCTGGTCAGAGGCATTCTAACTCCGCTACCGTGGGGGGGAATTCAAATCTTGATGTTCTAACAAAAATGTCCAGAGGCCCCTTTAACCCTTCGATGACGGTGGACGCTATACAACATCATCCAGTTAGTAGTCAAAATCAAGTATCTTCAGGTCACAAAAGCCATTTAACATCTGGAAGTCAACCATCTCAGGGAGCTTCGTCTCGTCCAACCTCGTTTCAGGAGTTCACCGAGGTGTTATTGGCCCACCATGCCAGAGAGGTATTGAGAGAAGCAACCAATACGAGACAAGCAGTGAATTCCCAAGCTCCAAAATCTCAGCTGTTTGAACCCCGAACTCCTGGTACGATTTCAGCAGGTCATATTAATCACTTACAAATGCGAAACAGACCGGCACATTTCGACGGACCCAGATTTAGTCGTTTATCGACGAGTTCAGTAGATCAAAACGCAGGTGTACAATCATCTCCATCAATGGCACAAGGCTTAGAAAATCAACACATTTCAGTACGAATAAGACCATCGTCAAATACGCTACGTATGAAGATGACTGTGTCGGACAGGAATCCAATGGATAGAGGAATGTCAGCAGTAGCACCCATTGAACAACGACTACCTACTCATCAGGAAACATTCATAAATAGCCACCAAAACAACCCACCCTCTATTATTGGGGAAACACCACTGAATCATCCGATGTCCCATGGTAACAGTGCTTTTCGTATTGCTCCTTCCAGGGTTTCTTCTCTTGCGAATAAACAACACTGGTTAGCTACTAATAAGGCTGGACAAACCGGAAGTGCAGCGACTGGACGACATGTGGCTAGTATCATTGGTCACTCTTCTAGCCACCAAACCGGTCATTCCAGTCATCAACATCCCCAATCTCAAACTCAACAAATGACCAGCGGAATTAATACACCTCAAAGCAATATCGGAATAGGACCAAGTAAAAATAATCTTAATCTTCCAACAACGAGAGCGAGTACCACTCCTTTACCCAACCAGCATGTTGCTGTACAACCGCCGGCGGCAAAGGCAGGTCAGGCGCAGGTAGGCACGCATACAAACAAAGCAGTTAACGCCATGCAAAGTAATGGCAACAGTCCGTCACTGGTGGTGACTACCATTGCAAACCTTGTTAACAAGCAACTCAATTCCACGTCTTCTTCTGCGAATACGGCCATTGGGAGCTCCATTATTACCCCGATACCGTTACTTTCCACCCCACAAGCTGCAACAAAAACCGTTCCGCCGACAAACCCTGTAACAACCCCACCGGGTGTACCGCAAGCTGTAACGGCTCCAAAAATAGGCAGTATTAATATCCCAGGGCATGCAACCAACAAGTTATTAAATAATCCTGCAGTTTCTAATTCTTCCTCTCCACGGGTGGCGATGCATGGCGTTCATATCACTACGTCGACTCGTAGCCCTACGTTGCCAGCATCAACAACGGCTGTTGGAGGCAACACAGCAGTTGGGATTACAAAACCTCCGGCCCATCCTATCATTAATTTACATATTAATTTCAACCAACCGAATAATCAACCTGTTGGTCATCAAATGTCGCCTTATATACAACACCATCCTGGGCAACCGGCAAGGAATGTTTTTCTAGCATCAGGCCAACACAATGTCCCTCAGCATATGGGCTTGTCACGAATGATGCCCCCTCCGGCTCAGCCTGTGTTAGACAAGCATGCCATTCATAACATTACGCAGGCTATTATCGCATCACTGACCCATAAAAACCGAGCTGCTCTGTTAGCACAGTTACAACCAACATCGTCAAATAGCATAAACAAGTCTCCATCATTTAATGGTCAGCAAACGAATCAACAACCTACTGGCAGTAATACAGGATCAATCAATAACCAATTATCTACAACTCACGTTGGCAGCCAAATAAAGAGCAGTACTGGTACTACATTCGGCCACACGGGTACTAGCCAAGCTTTACCCATAATGCAGCCAGGCGCTCAACAGCAAATGACAGGTAACATAGCAGCCGGAAATCAACAAGGAACATCGCCTAACACAGGATCTCAGTCAGTAACACAAGGTCAAATGACTGGAAGCGGAAATCAGAACACTGCTTCACAACAGATACTAAACTCACCTGCTTCGCAGCAAACAGGATCTCAAACAAACGCAGGTATTCAACGCGTACCAACACAACTCACCAATGGTCATCAACTAAATCCACAAAATGTCGGTATTCAGGCAAATGCAGTAAATCAACCATCGGCTGGACAAAATACCGTCAGCACACAACAGAAAACCAAGCTACACAGTATAAATCTGTCATCAACTGGAAACTCAAACACTGCTTCACAACAGAGTATGAATCACCCAACATCTACTCAAACACACTACATTAATCCGCCGTCAACTGTGAATCAAAACATTGGCCTTCAGCACGGTGTAAAGGCGCAAGTAACTGGAAGTCAAAACACTAACCCGCAGCGCAGTATTAATCCACCCTCAACTGGAAATCAAAATACTGTTCCACAAAATATTATTCAGCCGCAAGTGATTGGAAATCAACAAACTGCTCATCAACGAAATACAGGACGAATAGTTACTGGAATGCAAACGCCTCCCGGAAATCAGCAAGCAACTCGAGCTAAGGCAAGAGGTCAACCAATGACCGGTAGTACACAGAATGCTCCCCAACGTGTCGGAGCGCAGACTACAGGAGGTTCTCAGCTCCCGAATGTCAAGACGATTACGGGAAGTCAACAATCAGTACAACAGTCACCAAGCGGTCACACTGTTGTCACACATTCTATGAACACTGCTCAACCTACAGCAGAAGTGCTTAATACGGTTTTAGCGAGTCAAACTGCGTCCGGAACACATAATGCTCCCCAACGTACTGGAAGCCAGCCTACAGGAAATGCTCGACTCCTAAATGTCAATGTGCAAACGGGAACTCAACAATCCTTACCACAGTCAACCAGCCAACAATCTGGTGTCAATCAACAATTTTTGTTGCAACCACAATCTTTAAACATTGCTCAACCTTCAGCACAGGTGCCTAACACGGTTTTAGCCAGTCAGACAGCGTCTGGTCAACATATAGCAATGCCTCAAACACTACACGGTGTCGGTCCAAATGTCAACTTACCAAACATGGCACTACCTAACATGCCGTTCCAACATCCGAACAATCAACATCAAAATATACAAAACAAAGTAGGCAGATTTTCTACATCTCATCATATTAACCAGATAAACACACCCAACTCACAGCAAGGTCAATCTGCAAACATTCAACAACACCTAACCGGAAGCAGCATCGCGCAACAGCAGCCTAGTAATATGGCACATCGGGTAGCTACCAGTTCTTCTGCGACAAAGCAACAAACTGCTCCAAACCACACAGGAAGCCAGCCAGTAAACAGTATTGTACCACAGCAGCCCCGTCAAATGGCAAGCCATGGTTGGAGCCTTCATTCATCTACATCAAATCATGCATCTCAACAAAGTGGTCCACAAACTTCCGGTTACTCAACATTTACATCTGGCAAAAACAATAATATCGGAATCCCATCTACCATGGTGTCCGTTCCAGCCGGAAACCACGCTGCTGGTAACAAGCATGTTACAGGGAATATCAATAACAATCCAGGAGCGGTAGCTGGTTCAAATGTTGTTAAAACGAAAGTTTCTAAACAGGCCCAAGGCACTCAAATGTTCATGAACAATCAATGGCAATCGGTAAATCAAAATAATCCACAAGGCCAGTCATTTGGAAATCAAGCATCTACATTTCAAAACGGACAACAATCAATCGGACATTCCGCACAACCAACCAACCAAAACACCAAGCAGAACAACAATCAAGCTCCGCCTTTGGGAAGCCCAGTCTCTGTAAATCAAACAGGACATCATGTTAACAGTCAGTCAACGCAACATTCCCATCCGATAAATACAAACACTCAGTCATCTGGAGTCCAGGTATCTGCAAGTCAGCAAGGGAACACTGTTCAAGCCAATACTCAAACGCATCCTCCCGTTTCTCAACAAATAAATCAACCAAATGTTCAACTGCCACGTCAACAAATCAATCATCATCAATCCTCTGTTAGTCAAGCATCTTCTAGCCAACAACCCAACACCCAAACATTACAGCAGCAACAAAATAGTCACAATGTTCCATCAGGTACCAGACACGCTACTATGACAAATCAACAAGGACATCTACAATCAACACAACATCAAAACCGACCTAATACTCCAAATTCACAAAACATTGGAAACCAAGTCTCCAGTATTCATTCAACTCAAACACTGCAACAAACTCCAAACATTCTATTAGCTAGAAGTCAGACTTCAACAGGCCAACACGGAAATACACCGACATCAACGACAATTGAAAAGCAAGTTTTCGCTAGTCAACAAGGCCATGTCGGAAATGGAATGTTACCAACTACAGGTATCAGCGGACAGTCAACACAGACTGTCACTCATTCAACGGGAAATCAGGTTTTTCCCAATCCAACAGGTAGTCAGAAAAAACCGATGTTGACACATTCAACCAGTAAGCTGAACAATCTTCATGCACAATCAGGTGGAGGTCCAGGGAATCAAGGAAACACAATGGCGTCACAACTTCACAATCAGAGAAATACAATCTTGGCCCAACAGAACGGTCATCCGAATAATCTGAATGCGCACTCAACTGGAAATAAACCTACCCAACAACGAACCAGTTCGGTAAATACAATTATGGCTCATCCAACTAACCAGCAAAATAGTCTTCATGCAAAATCAGCTGGAGGTCGAGGTAATCAAAGAAATACAATATCAGCAAATCAGATTCATAATAATGCACATTCAACCGGAAGTCAATCACCCCCAGTAAATCAGGCAAATGTAATGTCTTCACGGCCTACCAATCCAGGTAATACAATTACTGCTCAACCAAGCAGTCAAAAGAATAACCTAAACACGCCATCAACTGGAGGTCAAGTTCAAGCTAGGCAACAAAGTCATCAAGGTGGTACAAATGTTGCCCAACGAAACAATTTGCAAAACAATATGCATGCACAACCATCAAGGAATCAAGCTAGTCAACAGGGAAATCAAGGAAACACAATATCTGTACAGCAATCCAATCAACTTAACACAATTCTGGCCAAAACAAACAGTCAGCAGAATAATCCTCAGGCACAAACAACTGGAAGAAGTCACGGCAACCAAGGCAATGCGATACCTTCACAGCTTACTAATGGAGGAAATACAATGATGACAAAACCAAGCAGTCAGCAGAATAACATGAATACACAATCAACCGGAAATCAAGCTAGCCACCAACCTACAAATGTTAGAAATACAATGTCGACTCAAGGAGGCAGCCAGCAAAATAATATGCATTCACAACCAACTAATCCAGCTAGCCAACAAGTAAATCATGGAAATACGGTGTCTTCCCAACCTTCCAATCAAGGTAACACAATGCCGGTCATGCAAAATAACTTGAACGCGAAATCAGCCGGAAATACAATGTGGGCCCAACCAACCAAGCAGCAACAAAATCATCAAGGCGGTACACATTTGGCCCAACAAAACAATTTGCAAAATAATATGAATTCGCAACCATCAAGAAATCAAGCAAGCCAACAAGTAAATCATGGAAATACGGTGTCTTCCCTACCTTCCAATCAAGGAAACACCATGCTTGCCAAACCCAGCATCCAGCAAAATAACTTGAACGCGAAATCACCCGGAAATACAATGTCTTCCCAATCAACTAATCAGCAACGTAATGTAAAAACGCCATCAACTGCAGGTCAAGGTCAGATTAGCCAACAAAGTCATAGCGGAGGTACAAGTTTTACCCAACTTAACAATCAGCAAAGTAATCTGCCTGTGCAATCAACTGGCATTCAAACTAGTCAACAAGGCAATCAAGCCAATGCAATATCTTCACAGTCTACCAATACATTTAACACAATTATGGCTCATCCAAGCGGTCATCAGAATAAAATCAACACGCAATCAACCGGAGGTCAAGGTCAAGTTAGCCAACAAAATCATCCAGGTGGTACACATTTGGCCCAACAAAACAATTTGCACAACAATATGCGTTCGCAAACATTTACAAATCAAGCAAGCCAACAAGGTAATCAAGGAAACACAATACCTTTACAGCAATCCAATCAACTTAACACAAATCTGGCCAAAACAAACAGTCAGCAGAATAATGTTCAGGCACAAACAACTGGAAGTCAAGGCAATCAAGGCAATGCGATACCTTCACAGCTAACCAATGGAGGAAATGCAATGATTACTAAACCAAGCAGTCAGCAGAATAACCTGAATACACAATCAACCGGAAATCAAGCTAGCCAACAAGTGAACCAAGGAAACACGATGTCTTCTCAACCTTTAAACCAAGGTAACATAACGCCAGTCCAAGCCACCGTCCAGCAAAATAACTTGCATGCGAAATCAGCCGGAAATCAAGCTAGTCATCAACCTACAAATTCAGGAAATTCAATGACAGCCCAGCCACAAAATCAGCAAAATAAAAGGCATTCGCAACTAACTAGAAATCAAGCAAATACTATGTCTTCCCAACCTTCCCTTCAAGGTAACACAAGGCTTGCCCAACCAAGCAGTCAGAAGAATAACCACAATGTTAATCTACATGCTCACCCCATTGGAAGCCTGACGTCCGCAAGTACGGTTAGTCAAGGAAATGCTATTTCTCAAAATCCGACAAAGCATTTAAATAATTTGCACGGGCAATCATCTGGAGTTAAAACTTCCACAAGCCATCAGATCAATCAGAAGATCAGCCCCAAAACACCATCTATAGGCGTTCAAATCAGCCAACAAAGTAATCAACTGAGCAATCAGCAAAATATTCTAATTACGCAACCTAATGGAGGTCAAGGTCAGGTCAAACAACCAGGTCATCAAGGAAATACAAATTTAGCCCAATCAAACAATCAACAAAATATTCTGAATGCGCCTGGAAATACAATGTCCTTACAGCTAATCAATCATGGCAATACTATTAAAGCCCTACCTAGCCGTCAGCAGAATAGTCTACATGCACCATCAACCGGAAATCAAGCTAGTCAACGCCCTACCAATATAGGAAATACAATGTTTGCCCAACCAAGCATTCAGCAGAACAGCCTTCATACACAAACAACAGGTGGCCAAGGTAATCAGGGAAATGCAATGTTTTCACAACTTTCCCAAACGAACAATAATAATCGAAAACATCTACATGCGCAATCAACCAGTATCCAACCTAGCCAACAATCTGCCAATCCAAGAAACAGAATGTCGACACAACCAAGCAATCCGCAAAATAACCTTTTTACGCTATCAGCTGGCGGTCAAGGTCAGGCTAGCCAACATAATAATCCAGGAGGTATTCATTTGGCTCAACCAAACAATCAACAAAATAGCATAAATGCACAGCAACGAAATGGACATCAACCTAGCCAACAAAGCAATCAAGCAAATACAATGTTTTCACAGCTTATCAATCAAGGCAATGCAATTCTAGCCAAACCAAGCAATCAACAAAATAATCCGCACCAGCAGTCAACTGGAAGTCAAAGTCAGCAACAAGGCAACCAGGGAAATACAATTTCGGGCCAGTCCAATCATCTTCAGAATAATGCGAATGCACAATTAACCGGAAATCAAGCTCCTCAACAGGGTCACCAAGGTATTGCGATGTCTTCACACAGTTCCAATCAGGGAAGCTCAATGATGGTCAAACCAACCAACCAGCAGAATAGCCTACTTGCACATCCCATCGGAAGCCAGATGTCCTCAAGTCAGGGTAGTCACCAAAATAATGTGCATAGCCAATCGCAGGGAAGTCAAACGTCCAAAAACCCTCAAACCAGCCAAAAGAACATCCTAAATGCGCCATCTTTCGGGATTCAAGTCGACCAACAACGAAATAAAGGAAATGCAATGTCGCCACAACTGACCATTCAGCAAAACCAAGGTTCGTCGAATATTATCACGCCAGTTGCAGGTCATCAACTTTCTCAGAGTTCCCAGAGTCAGATAGGACAAACATTCTCTGGCAGATCCTCAAATCATCCCCGGCAACATATACCAAGCCTGTCCAAAAGTCAATCTGGACAACAGCCAAACGGCCAGCAAACAATTCAAGCCGGACAAAACATACCGGGGCAGTCAAATGGTCAAGCCGGCCAACATATTCCAAGTCAGTCCGCGGCTCAAGCCGTGCAACAAAACCCAGGTCAACCAGCTGGTCAACCCGGACAACGAAAACAAGGAAAGCCTCTTGGTCAAGTCGGACAACAAAGTTCAGGCCAGTCGTCGGGTCAATCTCGACAACACGTTCAAGGTCAGGCAGTGGGTCAAGCTAAACAACACCATCCAGGCCATTCCACTGGTCAATATGGACAACAAAATCAAGGCCAGTCCGCAGGTCAAGCTGGACAACAAATTCCACGCCAGTCCACTGCTCCATCTGGACAACAAAGTCAAGGTCTTTCCATGAGTCAATCTGGACAACAAATACCGAGCCAGATTAAAAATATGCATCAAACGTCAGGACAATCCAAAGGTAAACATTTTCAACAAATATCTGGACAGCCGTCGAGCCGCATTGGTTTACAAATATCTGGAACGTCCATAGGTTCAACTACCAATCGGGTATCTGGGCCAACATCAGGACCAGCCAGTCAACAGATATCTGGACAATCCACAGGTGCAAGTGTAAACAACCAAGGCACGCTTCAAAGCACTATGTCTTCTAATAAAGCTGTAGGTGGACAACAAAGTAACGGAAACCAAGCTAGAACTGGTAATCATCAATTGTCACGGCCTAATGGTCATTCAACAACAACAACTGGACAAAACTCTCAACTAAGTCAAGGCACTGTATCATTTAGAGGTACGGAAGTTGTTCCGTCTACGACTCAACACAGGCAAGTTGTCGGTAGTCTGTTGTCAAACCAGCTTCATAATTCCCCCCAATCAGCAGCCGTACCAAGAACCAATCAAAAGACCATTCAACAATCCAGTCAGAACATCAATGTTGCTTCAGTTCCGGTAGACCAGACAGCTGGATCTAGTCAGCATACATCATTTGATCCGAGTCAAGCAAGCAGTGTTGCCAGTCCTAATTCTCATAACCACTTGTCTGGAAGTTCAGTGCAAAATGTGAACCATTGGTCAGTATCACCTCAAGGCAATAATTTGGGTCACCAAGATTTGATAAATATACAAAATAGCCCAATAGGATGGGTTTCCCCAATTGTATCAAATATAAATAATAATCGACCAAAACACCTATCGAATGCGATCGGACAGCAACAGCTAACACAACGTGGTATGTCATCTGTTCATTCGTCAGGAGCTTCCACGGGACAGATGATCAATGCCGCACAGCCGAATAACCATTTGTCGAGCGGAGTTATTCCTCCTGTTCCGAAAATACTCATTGCAGCTGATCGACCTGGTACAGTGCATCAAACCAGTAACAACCTCCCACTTAGCGCTCCAACATCTACACAGCCAGGCAGGGTTACTGCTCAGAAGAGTGGCGTAGTAAAATCAGTTACCACTCGCACAAGCAACACAGCGGCGCATAGTCGTCCAGCAAGTGAAGTGTCTCGTGGTACACAAACGTCAGGCCGCAAGCTTCAACAGCAAGGCATTTCCTCGCCTACAACAGCATCTCATCATAACCAACGAAACCGCAATCTGCATTCTAATCCTCGTCGGGTAACTCAAACGAGAACAATTCAACATGGTCCACATCACAAAGTGCATTCTATTCAAACGGTTACGTCAACTCAGCGGCAACGAAACAATCCTGTATCTTCTACTAATTTGGGGACGTTTCAGCAAGGTCAACAGTCCAGCCATATAACGTCTACCAAAACGGGGACATCTAAAAATAGTCAACAGAACAACCCTGTCGCCTCTACTCAAACGGGGACGCCTCAAAATAGTCCACATAATAGCGCTGCAACTTCTACAAAAATGGGGGCATCTCCAAATGGACCACAAAACAATCGCTTAGTTTCTACTCAAACTGTGACGTCTCAAAATAGTCCAAAGAACAAGCCCGTCGTTTCTGCTCAATTGGGGATACCTAAGCAGGCTCAACAGTCAAGCTTTATATCGTTTACACAACCGGGAACTTCATCGAATGGTCTACAAAACAGTCATGTAGCTTCTCCTCGAATTACAACATCTCAAAATAATCAACAGAACAGCCCTGTGGCTTCTACTCGAATACTCCATATAGCTCCTACCAAAACGGGGACATCTCAAAATGGTCCTCAGAACATTCGTAAGACTTCTACTCAAATGGGGACATCCCAGAATAGTCAACGGAACAGACATGTAGCTTCTTCCAACAAGCAGACATCTCCAAATGGTCATCATACTAGCCATATAGCTTCTCCAATAGGGACGTCTCAAAATGGTAAACAGAACAGCCCTGCATTTTCTAATCAAATTGGGACGTCCAACCAGGGTCAACGGTCTACTCATATTGCTTCTACACAAATTGGAAAATCACAAAATGGTCCTCAGAACAGCCCTGTAGCTTCTAATCAAATCGGTACACCGCAGAGTGGTAAAATGAACAGACCTGTGGTTTCTACTCAAACTGGGTCATCCAGCCATGGTCAGCAAAACAGCCATGTTTCTTCTACTCAAACTCGAACGTCTCACCCTGGTCACCAGAACAGTCATTCAGCGTCAGCGTCAGCTAATACGGGAACTTTGTCCAACATAAATACCAGAAATACTCCTGTTGTTAACAATAACCACGGTTCGTCTCAGCAAGGGTCTTCTCCGTCAGCTGGACATGTTGGAACTCAGCAAAATAGTATTCATACAAACAACCAGCAAACGGGAAGGAGAGGGACAAGGTATGATAAGGCATGGTTTCGGCTCTAAGATTACGTGTCACTTCTGTATCTTTGTATGAAGCATTATAATATTTCAAATATAAAAATTACCCAGGGAGAATTTATCATTTTTGTCATAGTCAGTTTATTATTATGACATAACTCATTGTTATAAATATCTAGTTAGTTTAACTGTCATTATAATTGTCTTTTATGAAGTTTATTTGTTGACGAATTTTGTTGAATTTTGTTTTGGCCCATTACGTGACTTATTCTGCCCTGTTTCTTCACTTCCTAGTCTACAACGTAGTCATGCGGATGTGTTATCTCCTGCGTCAAACACGAACATGAAACCGAATAGTCAGCAAGTTACACACACAAAACCCGTCTCATCAATGGTACAGACAGCCAAGGACAACACAAAGACAACCAAGAGCAATACACACACAAATACCAACGCATCCATAATCTTTGGTTCATATCTACAATCTCCTCCTAGTGTGACGGGATTTAATCAGCTTTCACCAATATCACACCATCAAGACGTCACATCTACTAGTTTTGCGTTTTTGCCACCTGGTACTGCAAGCGGTCAGATCAATTCTGGTTCTGCGAGTAGACCAACTACTCAGAAGCATGTTTCGACAATGAAAGCTTCGACTACAGCCAATCAAGCACCAAATAGTTTTTCACAAAGTAGTGCAAAACAACAAGGACGTATCAATCAAACAACATCTACTACTTCATTACTTTTTAACCACCCGGTTAATACTAATGCAGAAGTGACTAGAGCTACAACAGAAACTATTCCAGGAGTGTTGAACACCATAGCAAGCACAATTTCGGTAGCTTCAGTTTTAACGAAAACTCCGGCAAGTAAAACCAAAGTAGCGGCCATAGCTCAAGCACCTACTAAACCAGCAGTTGTTACAGTGGCAGGAATTACTTATCCAGTGATATCCTCAGCTTCGGCAAGTCAAAATCCGGAAGTGATAACAGCACCGCCTGGTACGAATCAAACAGTAGCCTCATTCCCGTCAAAGACAAGTTCGTTAGTGGTTAAAGCATCTGCAAGTAAAAACCGAACATTTGCTAGAACTGGAGTAAAATCTTCTCCAGCGGTGGCTTCAGTGCCTTCAAATTCAAATCAATCAGTGGCTTCGACTAAAATACGTACATATCCAGCAGTGTCACCAGCTCCGGGTAATACAAATCCACAAGTGGCATCGGTTTCGGCAAGTCCAGCAAGTACTAATGCGATATCATTTAACGCTCCAGCAATGGCTATGGCCCCAGCAAATGCTAATCCAGCAGTGGGAAAGGCCGCTTCAAGTTTACATCAAGAAATGCCTGCAGTATCTTCCGTAAAGACAATTACAAATCCACCACCAGCTTCAGCTACGGCAGGTACAAAACCAGCGACGGTTATGGTCCCAACAAGTATCAAATCTACTATGTCTATGGTGCCCCTGGGTAAAAATCCAGTTTTGGCTCCGGGTCTGGGAAGTAAGAATAAAGCAGTAGACAAACTCCTGGCAAGTGCAAATCAGACAATACGCTCAGCTCCGGCAGGTGTAACGGCTACGGCAAGCTCTAACCCTGCGGTGTTTTCAACAAAGACAAGTACAAATCCAATATCAGCTTCAGGTTTCACAGGCACAAGTGGACCAGCTGCTACAACTAGGGCAAATTCAAACCTTTCGATGACTTCAGCATCGGCAAGTACAATTCCAGCAGTACCACCACCCCAACCAAATTCAGCATTGTTAATGGCAACGGCAAGTGCTCATCAAACAAAAGCTCAAGGACCGACAAGTGTCATTCCAGCTCTCTTTAATGCTCGACTTAGCACAAGTGCAGTAGTGGCGCAATCTCCAGCAAGTACTATTCCAGCAGTACCTTCACTCTCACCAAATTCAGCGGTGGTAATGGCATCGGCAAGTACTAATCAAACAAAATCTCAAGGACCGACAAGTGTCATTCCAGCTGTCTTTAATGCGCCGATTAGCACAATTGCAGTTGTGGCGCAATCTCCA
>JAUMHH010156977.1:0-18252 GCA_032359455.1 Chlamys rubida | reverse complement strand
ACGACGCACGACGGACGACGACGGACGAAGACGGATAGCAATAGGTCACTTGAGCTAAAGCTCAGGTGACCTAAAAACAGTATTGAATTAGCATCTGCTCAATCGTGAAATAAATCATTCAAGAATGAAACCTACAAGATTAGTTCACGAAAGGAAGGACATGTGTTTAGTAATCTACTGTTGTAGTGCACACCCATGTATGTTCATCAAATTCATAACCAATCATTTACAATACAGGTAAAACATAGGTAAGGTTTTGTCTAGAGACACAAAGTAAATTTTACGGATTGTCAGATTCAGAACCCTCTAGATGGGTATTCTGTATACCTACATCATGATGTCTTTATTTGACTATAAATTTAATGAATTCAAAAATAAAACATGAAATTGTTACTTATTTTGATGGTTCAATGAAACAAAGCTAAATGAAGTTGTGATCTGAATCTAAATAAAAAGAATTTTCTTTATACTGACCCTGAATAAAAAGAATTTTCTTTAAGTAGTGATTGGTCAGAAAGATATCCATGTACATTTAATTGTTTACAATTGTAAATGATCAATACCCGGATGTGCATGGTTATTAAAACGACATGTCCTAAAAAATGGTCACAGCATGCATACATACCATCCATAGACGCTGTTTCACTTCTATCGGTCCAGGCCTCTGAAACAGCATTGATAACATGATATTAAACATCAAATTTTCATTTTGACCACTGTCATCAAACACTTACATGGTATGTTTTTCTCTATCATATGGAATTCAGAAATAGTGATTATAAACTTTCCATGCTTATATTAACCACTCTTGTCGGCCAAATTGGAAGAAAACATGCCAAGAGTCTTAATGAGCCATTAATCGGAATACCCTGAGAGACGATCTGTATGGTTGGTCAGGTGACCCAATACCTTTTTACATCCAGTCAAACCCTGTAATTGGTGAAAGGAGAAAGCACTATCCATTACCCCACCAGACAACCCAGAAATATTTAGGTACCCCACCCGACAACCCAGAAATATTTAGGTACCCCACCCGACAACCCAGAAATATTAGGTACCCCACTCGACAACCCAGAAATATTTAGGTACCCCACCCGACAACCCAGAAATATTTAGGTATGGCCTTAATTCAATATCGTTCAAGCTTTTGGTTTCCGTATTCACCATTTTCCCAGCTACCTTACAGATTTTGTGTTTTTGTTCAGTGACATACCTCTGACTGTTGATGTAGATTTGATGGATACAGCACTGCCCATTTCCTTGGTTCCAGTCCTTGGATCGACTTTATTTTTGCGGTATGGTGATGGCGAATGTCTTGTATCTTCTGACGGGACGAGAGAGAGAGCGGGACTCGGTGATCGTTCCGGCATCACTGGTGTCTTTTTCCCTCCTTTCTTTGGGGCACTCTCAGATTTAGATTTCTTACTTGGGGTACTTTCTCGACTCTTGCTTTTCTGGGGAGTTCCCACAGGACTTGGCTTGTTTTTATCTCTCTGCTTGGATGTTTCATCTTTTTCTTGTTTATTCTCATCTTCAATAAACTGTTTTAAAAGGAAATTATATTCAATTAATGTTCAGACTTTCACATCAAAACATAATTTCTGTAAATTTGAGTCATTTAAAAAATCTATTTCATATTGATGCCATCTTTGAGGTAGAAGACTTAGATCAGGGAATGGGAAAATAGACCATTTGTATGCCAAACCTTTAAGGGTAGCCGTTTACAAGGTTTGCATAGGAATATTACTATAAAATTTAAAGTTTTTTTATGGCTTTTTCAGACCCATTTCAAGTAAATTTCAGGCTCGAAATCTCCCGTATTTTGAGAATTCTCAAAATACAGATATCGTAACCTGGATGTCTCTAATTAACTCACCATATAAACACCAAACAACCCTAAAATCTTAATGCTGGTCAGTAGTAAGAAAATTAGGAAATAAACTCGGAACATATATTTCATTAATTTTTCTGAATTAATTTTTATAAGAATTACACCACAAAACCACCAATATTAATATACAATCATACTTTAATGATAAATTAGTATAATTCCATGCAGACGTTCATTTTGAATTTTTAAAGATATTTTTGTTTAGTTTTGGGGTTTCTTGGGCCTTTTCACATCAATTTAGATTGTTTTAATGCCAATTAGGTAATTACCTTTTCTTTTTAAAAACCCTGTTTTAAAACAAATTTTCCATTTCAAGAGCGAAAACACACTTTACAGTGATGTGATATCAGATCAACTGAAACTAATTTCTATGAAAATGTTTGATATGAATAAACTAGCCCTATGTAAGACAAACTGCCCAGTATATGAAAACCTACCTTTTCTGGTGGACCATTGTCACCAGTGTTGTCTTTTGTAGTCTGTGCTTCCTTCACGCTGATCTGGCTATGGGCACTGCCCGGCCTTTCAACTGAAAACAGATGTGTACCAGGTCTATAGAAATGTCAATGGTTGTCTTTTTTTTAAAATGTTTGTTTTCAATGTAAGAATTTATGAAAAGTTATTACTGTCATGATGTTGATAAAGATATGTGTGGACCCTTATGTATATACAGTTAACATGTCTAAACTAAATGGAGCTTTATGGGGTCCAATCCGGAACTCATATATCACTTTTCACTAGTTGTTCTATATATAAACCTGAATAAAATATATTTCAAATTAAAAATGTGATGTTTTAAGCTCATTAGAAAAGCTGAAGTTAGGAAAAGGACAATTATATAGACACAAATATATATGTGATGTTGAACATTTTACAATAATTCACTTGCGTCATTATACAGGAGATGCAAGAGTTTATTGATAGATACCGTAAATTGTTACTTACCTTCCTTTTGCTCGAAAATTTGTTTGGCCTTCTTCTTTACTTTTTCTTTTGTGGCCATGTTGGATTGGAAAAAAGTTCCCGACCAGCAGGACTTAAATCTACAAACAAAATTGTATTTCAATTAAAAAATATTTACATTGATATTTAAACATAAACAGCACTCTCTAAAAGTTAGAATAATTCCAAGAAACAACAGGCTAATAGCTCTAATAGTGTCTGGATAGACTGGCCTATGTAAAAGGTGGTAACAACAATGTCCCCTGATTTAATTTCAATTGATAATTTTATATAGTGCCATTTCCAAAGAAACAATTCCTGGAATCTAGCTGTCCGGTCGCAGTTCCACAAACAAATTAAATGATCCAGTTAATGAGATACATATTATCAGAGATGAAATTCTACATGATCAGTAAATATTTCTTTATAGCTGTGTCTGGTGAAGATGCATGTCTGCTGCAAATGTTCACCAGTTGATGCAGTAAAGTGAACCAGTTCAAAGTTTTGCCTCATCAGGCTAGCCCTAACCCACCAGACTTGGCTTCGACAAATTTCCAAATAAAAATGTGAGGACACCATTTCCCATGATGACACCTCCAGGCAGCAGCTGAGGAGTGGTTGTATGATCAACCCCCTAGTTTCTATCAGAACGGTCTTTTGGCCTTTAAACATTGCTGGACAAAGTGCATCGACCTCAAAGGTGAATGTGTGGAGAAAGAAGAAGTGAGGGTTGATGTCTCAGACAAATAGGTAAGGCCAGTTATATTGAATGGCCCATTGAATATTTACATCTTTATAAATTTTCTGTTTCTTCATCACTGTCTGATGTTGATTATGGACACTTGTGAGAGAGTGCAGCATTTTTTTAGCATCGCAAAAATCATTCAATATTTACATTATTTTAATATATATTTAAACTTTGAGAGTTTTTAGTCGGCCATTATACTTCATTTTTCCGTATCATATACAAATGATAACAACATTTCGATATTTTGAACTTGATACACCAAAGAAGAAGCCCCTTCGATAACATTATAACCATAAAAGAAGTTGACTACCAATATTAAAGCAAGATTTATTAAAAATTCCGGATTGTACTGCTGTGCTGGCATATAGAGATAATTTCATTTCTGTTTACATTCGTTACCGCCATTTTGGGACACACTTTGGGAGCTTTCGATAAAGACATTCCTATTTCGACAACTTCTAAATGCTAATTCAATTTGTGGGTCGATAATGATTCAAGAAAGTCAGATTTTGACTATCTTAACATATGCGTTTACCTGAATTTGTAAATAAACCGACGATCTGGCAGGTGCCCCTATTAATCCGCCATCTTGAAAGTTTATTGACAACTATGGAGATGTGACGTCATCACTTTCAGTGCTTTTTATTTTCATTCGGAAGTTCTCTGAATCTATCATTTTAAAGAGGAAAGACGCCAAAAACATGAATTTTAGCAGACGATGAAATGAGTTTATCAGAACCAAAACAAGAGGATGAGGACGAAGATGATTATTTATTGCCATTTGGCAAGTAAGTATTGCACTATACAAATACTGTAATGGCACACTAAAGAGAAAAGAAAAACGCATATCTAGTTATAATATCAAAATGAGCCAAATGTCTGGAAAGGCCAAGTTCCTGATTTTGTGTGGGTCTAGTTTCTGTCCGCTAATCTTTTGTGCATTGCTGCACAAACACTATGATTTTTCTTACATCATATTTGTTTCAATTCACACTATTTAACTTAAATGCTTGTCGAAAAATAGTTTTTTTTATCTATTACCTGATTACTTATTATATTTGAAATAACGTGCATGTACTAGAACAAAAGGCCCAGACTGTCCAGAGCCAGAGGGTCTGTTTTGTTCACCTGGATATTAAAGCAATCATGGGAAATATTATCATTAAATGTAATAATGCAAATATTTCCCTTTTTTAGCTCTGTCTTTCAGCATTCATAATTTCAAAATACAACTCTTTTCCTTTATAAAACATTTGATTCCTTAATTGGTTCCACCAATGATATTTTATTCTGAATTTGTTTAACTATGATCAACTGTTCAGGAGAAGTATGTTTTTAAACACTTTAAAGCCCAAACACCTTTGTGCTCAGCCTTATCTCCTGTTTACTCAACACTGAGTACCCTTTCCCAAAGGGTAAGTTCTACATGAAATTTCGTTAAATCCTTTAATTCATTTGGAAGGGAAAAGATTATGGACAATAAATATTACCCTTCATTTCCTCTATTGGAGTCAAGTATACATGTACTAACATTGAGTACCCTTCGTTTATAAAACATTAGATTTCTGTGACCAAAGAATGTGCACATGTAAATTGATACTCCAAACCAAAAATTGCACCTAGCCATTCTGGACTATAGCAAAGTATTTTTAATAATATAACTGCTTTTACATATTTGACCCCTGTTACCTTGAAAGTAGGTAACATTCATTTATTTGAGGAAAATTATAGCACTCCATCCTGTGTTCCCTTAATTTTCCAATTATCATGACTCTAGGTCCTCTAGTTCTTAAGAAGAAGTTATTAAAAGAAAAAGTTGACAGATGTATGACAAACAATTAACACACCATACCATAAGCTCACAGGTACCTTTGCCAGGTGAGCTAAAAATATCCTGATGTTGTTGTTTTTTTAAGATTTAAACAAAATAAAGTAAGTATAACAAGGTACCGGGTAAGCAAAATGTTCCATAAAACTATAAAAAAAAACTATAAAATATTTTTTGAGTAATCCAAAATAAATACATTGTACATTATCTGAGTGTCCCTTTATAAGATAAGATATGGATCGATACATGCAGTGAAGTGAGAATTCTTTTGTAGAACTGTGTACTGTATTTCTTTCAGTTTATCGATTGCATCTTTATTACACAGGATATCCCAAAGAGCTAGAAGATTTGACGAACTTGAATCTCAGAAATGTAACCAAACCTGCAAAGAAGATGAGAACTATTTATCACAAGATTTGTTTCACTCCCAATTTGAGATACCGCCTTCAGATACAATAGACAGGTATTGTAACAATTATCTGAATATTGGACTAGCTAGTAAATCAGCTAGCTTTTGAAGCCATTTAAACAGTTTGAGTTAATATCCGTGTAATATTTTATTAGGTAAATTAAGCCTGCAATACAAGATCAGGACCATCAACAGTGGTTTCCCAGAAAGTTTGACAAGTTAATCACTCACTATGAGTTGATTTACATAAGCAGCTTCCAGAAAAGTTATAATGCTTATACAGTACTTCAATGGACTCCGGGGCTAGTAACAAACCATGAATATTTTATAGTTTTAACTGTATGGGTAAGCCCCTTAAAGTACCAATTGTGATCATATCGTTGGTGTTGATATCTATTTCTAAATCATTCCATTTATTTAATAAAGTTTAATTTTGTAGTGTCAAGTGGGCGCTTACCGTAAAAACCTGTGTAATTTGCACAGGTACTTTTTTGGGGCTGAAAATACTAGAAAAATCTTCTACTCATATATTTTGCGCATACATTTTTTCCCTTAAAAACGATGTCCAAAATGCCCGGAAAATTGACCTCCGACACAAAACTTCTGCACAAGTATCTACTTTCTCTTTTCGTTCATTAATTAATTAATTAAATTTAATAACTTTAGATCTTAATGCAGATGTATAAGTAGACTGATTTGTTCATCCTGCATTAATATTTAAAACTTTTTATAACTGCACTTAAATATCTTGGTACATTACCGCATTTGTGATTACTACTGTCATGGTTGCTATTCCAATTCTCCACTGTGACCACACTACTGAGAAATCTGTTGAGCTCTCGGTCTCCATACTGCCTTCCTCTTTTTCTTTACTGATCCAGAGGTCTGTTTTGGTTTTCAAAAGGATATCGTATCAAAGGAAACTGTTGGGGTTGGTTTTGAACTTGGTTCCAATTATGTTTTTCATAATCCTTAATTGGTTTGATATCTATATCCTCTATATCACATATTTAAGCAAAATATGTTCATCGATCATCAATACTCTAGGGGTAATGCTCACTTTTTCTCTCTGCACCCATGGAATATGTCATAGCAAAATCAAGGTGCCTTTTGGATGAGACAAGAAGACTAGCTACTATGCAGTATGATCCTTTGATGTACATCAAAAGATTGACTGGCTTTGAAGTCGGGTGTCGCTACTCTGTAATATTCAAAGGAAAGATATCTGCCTAGTATTGGTCAGGTTTTTTCAAACTCAAGACCAATCAAATACCTAGCCATGTGCCTTCAATATTATATTCCAGGGGTGCAGAGAGCAAAAGTGAGCGTAACCCCTGGAGTATCAAGGTTGTGTAGGCTGAAGTGTATATACTGTACAGTATAAATTATATCAGAGACGTATATATTGTAATATATATGTCCCTGATTATATCAAGAACTTATGTTGTAATAATTTAATATACATGATTACTATTACTGTTATTTCAACTGGGAAAAATTCAGCTAGGACATTATAAGGCAAAATCTTGTGATGTCACAAAGCATGCATTTTAATGTCATTTAAAAAAAAACAACAGCAAACAGCACAGTGACTACAAGAGATGCAGAGAAAACTCATTTTACCATTTTGCCTGCTATGATCACTTTATATTTATTTTAATTCTACAGATTGTCCAGATGTTCACCATCAACAGGTCTAGATAAATACAAAAAGACCAAGAAAGATAAGTCAACAAATTTTATAGAGTTGGTAAGTAGCAGTTATAAATCCTGTGCAAATATTTTCTTTCTATGTTGAAATTTTGAAGAAGCATTTTCTTTGATGGCAATACCAGAATGATCCAATATAATCTATACTAATTAGTAGTCTGCAATATATTGTCAGTGTTGACCAATATTGAAGAACTTAATATAGAGGTGTAAGTACATTTTGTATAAGGCATGCATTCAAGAAACTTTCAATTAAGACCAACCATATTGGCCCTATTGAAGTGTATCGATACTATATGACTCAGTATAGCTGAAATATTTCTTGAATGCAGTAAAAGGGGGAAAACATATTCTGCTTATTTCACTAGCTAAAGCATTGATTTATTTGATTAATTGAGTGGTTTTATGTCCGCTTTACTACCGAGTAGTTCGGTTATCAAGCAGATGATAGCTAAAGAAATGATACCTTCAAAAACTTCAGTTAAGGGATTGCCTCCCTTTGCCCTTACTCCAATTCATCATCATCAGTAATCATAACTAATAAAATGTCTAAGTGCTACTTAACTACACACCTATTTTTTGACCAAGTCTCGTCAGTATCCAGTTATACTGCTCATAAATAATGCACATATTTTGCCGATACTAATAAAATATGTACATCCAGTTTATAATGTCTTGATATATGGGTGTCATGACAGGCATACAAAACACAGACTGTGAACATGTTATCATGCCTTATGAATAAGGAATCTACAATTTGGCTATAAAATACCTTCAATTATCACTCAGTTCACCAAATGATTACTGCATGTGACATAGTATTGACAGGAATATTAAGATCCATTTGTTCTACTCCTGTCTAATATATAATAATGCCATCATCAAATGTTAATAACATTTGTAGAAAACATACTTGTATTTACTCAGAAATATGTATCTCATTTCAGCCCCCTACATCAGCTAACAATCAACAGACACTGATATCAGGTTATCAGGTGGTGAAGGTTTGCAGAGGAGCAGGAATCTCTTCAGTAACCGAGAGTAACACTTTTGAGGCACTACCACACCCCACAAAACTTTTTAGGAGGTTTGGTTTTATTTAGTTTAACGTCCTATTAGCAGCTAAGGTCATTTAAAGACATGTCTCCATGTGTGTTGTGTAAGCATGCATGCATGTATGTGTGCTGGAGACAGGGTATGGTGGTGTACTTGCCTCCTTGTGATAGAGCGGATAAGCGATAAGCCATACCATGGTCATACAGTTTCTATGCATGGATATATAGGATCTTACATGAGTTTCCATTTCATATACCAAGATTTATGAAACGAGTCTAAGAATTTTTCAATTTAGCGAGCCTCTGACGAGCTTAAATAAAAAAAATTGTGAATTTCATAAATCTCATGTGAAATGAAAACGTGTGTATAGAACCTTTTTATCACATAATCAAGATTTGTGGCAACCTTGAAATGTAAAAAGCCACCATTTTGACTCAAGTGCATAAGTCTGTGACGTCATGTACTTGTCCTAGGCGTGACGTCACAATTGAAACCATTAAAAGTTACAACTAATCACAGGGCTGATAGGTCATATTACATGGATTAATACTCAAAAAAATATGACATGGATATATTCACTGGATTACACAGTACATTATGTGATAAAAAGGAACATTCTCCTTATTTGCAGATATACCAGTGTTTATATCCATTTCCATGTGTCGGCATCTTTTGCTGCAGTAGATAATCAGATTGTTGAGTTGCCTGTAAATAATACAACTGATTTTGTTGGACATAATTGCTACTGGTAATTTCATTGTAAGGGCAAAACTGCTTAATATTATTAAGATACATCTCTTTTGAACTTGATACCAATGACAACATATATATATATATGGGAAGTTCATAACGCTTTGTTATTTGAAAATTAGCAAAAATGCCATCTATCTTTCTAATGGTGAATTATTGCCAGAATACTGCAGCAACCCTTCGTTAAAAGATGTTGTGGAGAGACATCCTGTTGTAATGATAATCCATAGTTATACTACAATAAATATATAACATAGAAAACAGACCAGTGTGTGGTCTTTACATTAAATCAATTAAACTGAATATGAGATGACATTATAAGACCTTGCAAATGGTTCATATAACTGAAGAAAAAAAAATAATTGAAGGAAAAAGAATATTATATTTGTCTCCATCAGACATTTTGTTTCAATGCATGCTCGCTTTTGAGGATGTTAGCACTTCAGGTTGATGTCACTTTTACTTATTTCAAAAAGCATGGTTATCACTGTTATTATAACTGAGTTTCTCGAAATTATGTATTATCTGTGACAATACCTCTAAAAAAAATATTTTTTAAGGTTAAAAAAGGAATTCCTGCAGATGACAGAATGAAAGTGTGTAGATGTGTTCTTTTCAGACGAAAGCAGCAAGCAAGTGTTACCAAAGCCTCACAGAGAAGCCTCGGTGTCCAGCAACATGACAAGGATAACCAAAGGGTAGCCATACACCTAAGACAGCTTCGACTAAAACAGTCAAGAATTGATGCTAATACGTAAGAAGTTCATGATCATCAGTATAATGGAATTTGAATTAAGGAAATGTTTTAAGTACAAGTATAATATAATACACTTATTAAAGGTGTATATCTTCTCATCATTTCATACTTTTAACATTTTGTTTCCTCCCTCTTTCAGATGATAATTTTAAATCCCTGTTACATATAGCTTAAGTTTTAAATTTCAATATTTTTGAAATGATCAACTCATTCACCCCTGAAATTCCATAATGAAATATTCCAACCTTTGAATTGGAAGAGTTCAAATGTGTTTTCAGGGGTGAATGAGTTAAGCTAAGCAGACTTTAAACAAGTGAGCCCAGGTTAATCTTAAGTAGTACAGTAACCATTACCAAAGTATTTGATGATGAAGTAATTCCAGGGACAGTTTGGGTAATTTATCTCATCTTTCTTTGGTTTGGAAATTCCTTTTATATCGATCCTTCCTGTTCATTTGAATATATTTTTATACCATTTTTTCCGGGTGATAAAAAGAAATCTGTTCAAGTGTGCCATACAACTAATGGACATTTTGATTTGCTTTTTAGAGAATTGGATCCAAATGATTTACAAAGAAGTGTCACAAACTCTAAGACAGCAGTGATGGCAAGTATTTCTTTAAAAACATTAAATCTGAAACCATACAGATCATATGAAGTTGTTCACATTATTCTGTCTATACACACATTTCAATACTTGAGATAGAATTTTTGGATCATCATAATACTGTGCATTTGGTAGCCATCATGTAATATCTATATACATGCACATAACTTTGAATACAATATTCCTTATTGTCAGCCACAGTGTAGGTAATCTTCTTAAAATTATGATTTTAATGTCGGAGAATATGACAGACACTTAATATAGTCTTCTGTGATTATCAATGCACATATAGTTCATTTCATTTCATTGACTTTAGGCCTTACAGCCCATCAGTATACAGTACATTTTATACATTACATGAGAGAACAGCACGGTGAACAGTTCAATGTACAACGTAGAGTAGGATTTATATAGATAAGGTTCTAAGCTTATTTGCTTCAAAATGAATTTACTAAGACGAGATATTCCTCCGTGTTCTAAACACATAGTAGTTCTATATTTGAACATAGATGGTTCCAGTAGTGCTTTTTTATATAACGACTTCTTTAATCTCTGTAGGTATTACACACCCAAACAAAATGATACTTGTTTTCGACTACAGTAATCAAATTAAAAATAGTCAGTACCTTTTATCTGCATCAATATTTTATATCTACCTGTTTCAATTGCTAGAAATTGAGTTGCAATGTATGTAGACAGCTATATGGTATTATTGTAGACACAAAGAACAATGATAGAGAAGCCTATCACTACTACCAACTTATCAGACTGGGAGACCATCGAGTCCTGCATCCATGGACGCTGGAAATCACAATCTGGCCAACATCTTAACTGGCATGTTGAGGAGGAATGAGGAAATCTTGTTTCATTGTTATTGTAATTAACCTCATAAAATTGGCTCCATTATCCTATCAACACTGAATTACCTTATTTAACGTAATTAGTGCCCCTCCTTCATTTTCATGAGGAATTGAAGTTATATAGACTCCCCCTCCTTGTCCTGACCAGGTCTGGTCAATGATTTGTAGTTACATGTACATAGATCGAAGTCTGGTGATCATTACTGGTCTTATTTGATACCGATAACATGTTATTTCCAAACCTTCGGTCACACTGGAATGCTTGTTTTAAATGTCCTTCAGTGATAACAATGGTTGAATTTTATTATCCTAGTACATGTAATCGCCCCCTTTAGCCCAATTTTAAGTGCCCTGGGCATTTATTTCAGTGAATATGGTAAGTATATTGAAAAAAAGTGTTCCGACGGATATGATTTTACTGTCCATATAGATATTTTCAAAATTTACTAAGGAATACGTGCAGTAAGATACTTGTAGTTCAAGCTTTAATTTCATGAAGTGATGTTTCCTTATCTTTTGTGAGGAATATTTGAATTTCCTTTAATGTATGTAAATATTACTTTGTGTACACTATATCAGAATTTACAGTCTATGCTTTACAGGATAAAATTATGCAAAATTATAATCTTGTGTATAAAGAATGGCTTAAAATCAGTGTTCTGACTATAAACAGACTTTCACTGTCCATATTATAATTTAAACATGGTATTAAGACATTTTTCACGAAATTGTACAAAAATGCAATTAGATTCCCGAAGTGGTATTGTGATAAACAGATTTTGTGACTTTAATATAATTATCATTAAATAAACTATTAAAGACATTGTGTTTAAATGATTGATGTATAATTGAAAATAAAATGTAACGATTTGAAAAAATACTTCCATTTTGTGTATGTATTGTATGTTGAAACAAATTCTTGATGACACGGACATCATTTTTTTTTTAATTATGATATATTTATTACTCCATCCACAAAGTAAAAACACAAAATACCAGGTACCAAATTCATACACTTCCTCTTTGGTTGAGAGTAAACTAGTTCAATTGTATGAATCACTTATCAGAATTCTGCTTTCTTCAACGTCTGTTTTCATCGCATACATTCATGCTTTCATTTGAAAACAGTGAATATTGAAAAATTGTCTTCAGTTCTTTTCTGATAGGTCCATGCTTCAATATGCTCCAGATATTTTCGAAAGAGCATATGGGTTGTTATTGGTCAGGAATTTGATCTGTTTTCGTCCTACATCTGTTAATGCTACAAAGACAAAATTGTAATGGAGAATCAAAACACCATATATATGAAGTACCTTATGCATTGATCATGTATACAAGTACTTGAGGTATTGCTTAGTAATGTATGCCTTCTACCAGGACAAAATGTCCCGTCATGATACAATATATACCTCCCTATCATAACACATCGTCTAGTAATGATACCATACATGTCCCCTACCTAAATACAATGTCTAGTTATGATACAATACATGTGCCATATCACAATACAATACATGTGCCCTATCATAATACAATGTTTAGTCATGATATGTGAAGAGACAATTTGGATATAATCCCTTAATCTGTATGGTAGAAGAAGGATTTCAAAGGTTTACCTATTTTTCCCTATTCAGCCCCACCCCTTTGCCCCAAGGGGGGCCACATCCATCGTTTTATACAAAATTGAGTCCTTTGCCTAAGGATGTTCCA
Source organism: Chlamys rubida (assembly GCA_032359455.1). Classification (NCBI taxonomy): domain Eukaryota; kingdom Metazoa; phylum Mollusca; class Bivalvia; order Pectinida; family Pectinidae; genus Chlamys; species Chlamys rubida. Next base: position 4,985 of record JAUMHH010156977.1, on the reverse strand, counting down.
GACCAAATTTGGATATAATCCCTTAATCTATATGGTAGAACAAGGATTTTAAAAGTTTGCCTCTTTTTCCCTATTCAGCCCCACCCCTCTGCCCCCAGGGGGGCCACATCCATCGTTTATACAAAATTTAGTCCCTTGGCCCAAGGATGATCCAGACTAAATTTGGATAAATTCCCTTTATCCCCGGTAGAAAAAAGATTTTAAAGGTTTTACCTCTATTCCCCCTATTGGGCCCCACCCCTCTGCCCCCAGGAAGGCCACAGCCACCGTTTATACAAAATTGAATGCCCTTGGCCTAAGGGTGCTCCAGACCAAATTTAGTCAAAATCTACTGGGCCGTTCAGGAATAGTAGTGTTTTAAAGGAAAAGTTGACGGACGGACGGACGGACGGACGACAGACGCCGCACCATGGCATAAGCTCACCGGTCCAAAGGACTAGGTGAACTAAAATTATGAAAGAATGTTGAAAAATTGTTGATTTGTCATTAGACAAGAACCCAGTCTGTGGCTCTCAATTCGTTAGTCTGTCAGTCTTTGTTTGTTTGTTTTTTCATTTAAGAGGATATACTTTTACTGTGTTGCATCCTTATAATAACAGTACCTACACATGAATGAGCTTAAGTTGGACCACTGATACTGGCTCGCCCCAAGAGTCTGCGGTATCTTCAAACCCAATAGCACTAAGTTACGTCCACATAAATCCCTAGGAGTACCCATAAACTTACGTACGCGTCATGAATGGCACTCATTTAGAGTCAACTCTGCCAACAATGACTTCCTATAAAGACTCTGCCTATAAAGGAAGTCTTTACAGACAAAATTCTTTTAGATAGAACCTTTCATAGCATGGTACTTCACTTGCAATGTGCTATAACACCGGGGTAACGTGAATCATGGTTATAAACACCATCTACATAATTATTTAATGTAAAAACTATTTTAATACAGATAATTATTTTTATCAATTCAATAAATAATTCAGTTAAAATTAGTTTTTTTCTACCTTTCCAACTATAATGAAACAAATTTTGAAATGTTAATTATTGTTTATAGAAGTCTCTACAAACATCAGTGAAGCAGACTGATAAATTTACCTGCTGAATTCTGAATCCATTTTCTTTCTGAATACAGATCTAGACAGTTCTTTGCTTCTATGTCAGAGAAATTTTCAACTTGAATTGGGACAAACGGTTCTAGCTCCTGTGAAGCCTGTAAATATACAAATAAATACCATTAACAAGGCATCACAAGACATACAAATCCCCGTGCATTCACACATTGTGCGATGTATGTATGAGGAAATGAATAGAAAATTCAATGATGTATCAGTATCTGCTCTATCGACTGCATTCTTCGATAGATAAGAGATTGTTATTGTGCAGTTTGTATTTTGCTTGCATAAGAATATCTTTTTGTGTTTTTCACATAAAAGGCAAAAACATAAGGAGAATATTGATGAAAATGTGACAGCAAAAATATTTCTGCACGAATATGTTGAAGGTATTGTCATGGCAAACACTTGTAAGTTGTATCGAGTTTCATAAAATTCTGTTGAGGAATGAAGTCGATAGAGCAATGACAATGTGTTTTCTAAAAATAGTAACAGTGACCTTGACCTTCAACATAGAAACCCAAAATACAAACCTGATCAAGGCATTACCATACCAAACATTTGGATGAAGTTTCATGAAATTCTGTTGAGAAATGAAGTTGCTAGCACACTGACAAAGAGTGTAACATACGAACATACATACGGGCTGAATCCTATATCCCCGCGAGGGGGATAATAATCTGTTTCGTATTGCTTTGGTATTGATCCATTTTAATTTGAAGAAATCAAGGCAAAATCATAATACAGCGATGAGCTGTATATGTATGCAAAAAAAGTCATTACATGGGGATTTACTATTACGTTGATGTTATTAAATAATTTGAAAGATTCTTATCACGGTACTTTGGGATATTTTGGATGGTTTGGTATATTTGGCCATCAGTCAACTCATTTATTATGCATCAATTACTAACTTTTGTGGGCTATATTTTTCATAAAAGCGAAACTTGGAATCGCATATATTTCAGGCAGAAGTGAAAAACACTTCATAAATAATGTCAAGAAAAGTATGTTTTCATGTAAAGGTGTCACAACTTTTCAGTGTTTTTTTCATATCTGTTGTATAAGTTGTGTTTAAGGGCATATAATACAGGTACTTCACATTGCTAAAGGGGGAATATAGCTGTAAGTGATCTTCCAAAAGGTTGTAAATTTATGGAATATGATATCAACGTGTACTATACTAATAAGGTTTTCAATGAAAACAAAGACTAGACTCGAGAAGAGATGATCAAGTCCTGTCATTTAACCACACAACTACCTTAATACAATTGAATGATATGGAGCAACTTCATAACTTTAGGCATCAAAATTTAGCATACAGGGTCATCGAAAGACAAAATTTGACGCATCAAAATTTATCCAACCCATTTTGATAAAAAGAATGCCAAATTTTGACGACATCAACAATTGAATAAATATCCCAAAGTACGGTATACCAAAAACCTTATCAATCAATCTGATTAAAATCATATCCTACATTCACTACGTATCACATTGCACGTTAGGTGATACGTATTGAATGTAGGATATGATTTTAATCAGATTGCTTATCAATGATCAGACCATACTTCAATTTTAATTCAGTCACTTAATTTCTGTAATGCCTATAAACCAAACTGCCACCACATCTGCCATCCCCCTGGTGTGTACCTTGTTTTCAATAAGATTTTGTGAAGTTAGACACTTACTTCTTTTCCAAGTAGATAAAATGGTGTAAACTTGACTCTCTCATTCAACTTGTTGAGTTCTTCCATTACAGTGCAAACAGCCACTACATTTTTCTGAAATTATATTTTGTGGTTATAAATAAATTAAAAAGAATTGCCAAGCTCAATGCTCAGGATACCTAGCCTAAACTAGCATTAAGAGGATCCAGTTGAATGTTATATTCTTATTTCTGGTTCAAATCACTTGATTTTTAGAGGGGAAACATGTTTACGCAACAATTCCCTTGATTCTTGAATTTGTCATGAATGTTTATCAATATTCTGAAAAAAGAAATTCAATCAAATTAATCAGACTTGTATAGTGATCGTTCAAATCGGACTTATAGAATATTATATGTCCTGTAGTCTACGTATGCGTTGTCTGCCTCTGTAGGGACCTACATGTAAACAGTTCAGGCCTGTACTGGATGAAGCTCTAGAAACGCTCAAAGCAGACCTGGAACTATCGGACAATGAAGATACGGCATCCACACCAAACACGTCAGAGGCAGACAACGTATACGTAGACTACAGGACTTTGGGATACAAGTCACAATCTACATCTACTGAATGTCAGGATGAACTTGAACATTTCAATATATAGTAATAATGCTTATAGATAAAAGAAACTTATACCTAGGTTGAACTATATACACACATATATATATGTATAGATTTAAAAATAATCAGTGAATTGTATGTATTAACCAAATAATATGTTCAGATACTACAGACTAGATAATGCACATTCACTCAAAATAACCGTGATGGAACATTATAAACGTTAAAAATAGATATGATGATGTGACGTTATTTGTATTACGTCACAATCTACAATATAAATGTGCCCCGATTTTTAGTACTTCAGGGGACATAATCTGTCATTAAATCGTCCTGAAGAAGCCCACTGTTCAGGCGAAACCGGTAGACGTATCTTAATAAAGAAAATTCAACTTATCCTGAGCTTGTTGCGATTGACACCTATTCTTGAACAAACTTTATATATCTCCTAAAGATGTATTACAGGTGCCTACACATTATCCTTTAATATTAAGTTTGTTCAAGCATGCGCTCCATAGTTTCCAGGAGAAATACTGTGCAAAATATGACAATATTCACGGAGTATACAATTTTTTTGTTACCATGGCAACAATAATTAGAAATACAAATAAATATTTTCATAATAGTATTTGGGAAGTTTTCAAAATCAAAGAAACAGTCATTTGAAAGTTAATTTAAAGGTTTTTAATTTTGATGCATTTGGGGCCAAAACACGCCCAAACCATACATAGTCCTTTGAATTTCTATTTCCATTTCTTTATTGTACTGTGAGCAGCCAGACATAACCTATAAGTGATCTTGTCAAATTTTGAAGAGGTGTAAGGCTAACATGAAATACAAGATTGCCATCACTATAATGATGGTAACAAAGTTTCCTAACATTAATTTTCTTCCCCCCAAAAGTTGGATCTTACATTGCCAGAATTAAGAATTCTTTTGAAACTGTCCACCAGGCATAGCTTCTCACCATGGATCTGATAAAATGAAAAAAGTAAAATTCATAAAATAGAGAAATATTGTAATAATAGAGAAATATTGTAATGGTACAAGTTAAAAAGCACACAGGCAATAGTATTTTTTTAATGAATGTGTACAATGATTATGCATGTGATGTACATTATGTGTAAAATTTACATCATATTTGCATTATTATGGCTTTTTTTATAACATGATTTATACTTTTCATAATTGAAAATTGATTTGGTGATCGACAAAATATTTTTTCAATAAGTTTTAGCGATTGGATAAGCTATCAATAAGTGACTCAAAAATTCATCATTTACAGTCTCTGTGTGTGCCAAAGATGGGATATCATGCTTACAAATCTCTGCGGTTGCAACGGCTCTCTCATATGAGTAGGTCGGTAGAATCCATTCAGGCCGTCAATAACAAGAAGAACTTTGAACCTGAAAAAACATAAAAAGAAATTGTCTGTGACAGTGTCAAAACTGTGCCAGAAATGGGTTACTTATTTACCTTCAGTATGCTTGTCATGTCTTTGAGAGAAATTTGTATTACTTGTAAGCATTTATAACAAGAGGCCCAGAGGGCCTGTATCGCTCACCTGAATATGTTTAAAATAATTGGTATGAAGTAAAGATAT
>JAUMHH010156966.1:0-18259 GCA_032359455.1 Chlamys rubida | reverse complement strand
GAGGGCTTGTATAGGCATAGCCTGTTGCCCGATTCCCATTGAATCATTTGATTTAATAAAATATTTTGAAATGAAATGCAATGGGGGCAGCAGGTACAATTCTTACGTCCTACCTGCAGGGACGTCAGGGTCTCCATGTTGGAAGAAATCAGAGGACCTATAGCTAGAGAAAAATCATGTAGTTGTGCATGTGCAGTTCACCTCATTCGTCCTTATATGACCTCGTGCATCCTTAAATGACCATAGCTGTTAATAGGATGTAAAGCACAAACCTAACACTAACCTTATATCAGCCTTCCTTTCAAGTCATGGGAATGTTTTTTTACACTTAAATATGTATCTAAAATATATGTTAACCCTCCCAGGGACCACACAAAACAATGGACACACACACGCACCAGCATGACATGCAAAACTCCCAGATCACACCTGGACACACTACACAACCACCTTTTACAAAGGTGAGCAACAATGAACAGGTAAAAACAAACAAAGTCATATGACACCACACAAATAGTACAATCAGACAGCACAGTGTAGGCACATATGTAAACACACAGCTAGAGCCTACTCCTATAACATAGAGCCTACTCCTATAACATAGAGCCTACTCCTATAACATAGAGCCTACTCCTATAACATAGAGCCTATTCCTATAACACTATAACATAGAGCCTACTCCTATAACATAGAGCCTACTCCTATAACATAGAGCCTACTCCTATAACATAAGAGGCCGCTGGTCAGCCTTTTTTCTATCGGATCATCTCGCCATGTAAAACCTCTAACACTGTTGGAGTAAGCTAGAGCCAACAACATAAGTCAACATGTCGGTTATAAGCTAGTCAAGTCAATACAAATTATTTCATTGTCATATATTACAAGTTCATTGTTATGTTATACAAGTATATAATTGTATATAACGGGGATCTATATGTTGGTAACAATGTAAGAGGAGGCAGCCCTTCATTACTTATGTTAAATAATTACAGTCACATGACATTGTACTGGTAAGAATAACACTCCCTTTTCCACAGGTTTAGGATTTCTACTGAGCTCATTCGGTAGACCTTAAGATTATATATATAGTAAACCAAAGGCCCCAGGTTCGACTCCTAGCGGAGGCATTGGAAACAACATTGACCTCGGTTACAGTGGGGCCAACTTACATAGGGACGTGGGAAGTATTGACAAATATGCTCAGCAACACTTTCACAAGAATTACTTTGATCCCAGGAAAACTCCGGACGAGTTGGCTAGGGTGAATTTCTCTTTAGCTCATTCAAGAGAGTGTTACTAGTAAACCAGAGGTCCAAGGTTCGACTATATAAAAAAGTGACCTCCATACACCTATATGCCAAAAATATGCTGGTTGCAGGCTGTTTTCCAGACAACCAGCTTACAATGAAAACACTGGTATTAAAGCTTTATTTGTGTAATTTTCAGGGTGATGCTATAAATCTGTTGTGTGGAGCAGATGCTCAGAGTGATGAGTTAGCCGTAAGTATTGACATGTATTCTCTGTTCTCATTGACACATATTCTCTGGTCTCATTGACACGTATTCTCTGTTCTCATTGCCACATAGTCTCTGTTCTCATTGACATGTATTCTCTGGTCTCATTGACACATATTCTCTGTTCTCATTGACACCTGTTCTCATTGACATATATTCTGTGTTCTCATTGACACGTATTCTCTGGTCTCATTGACACGTATTCTCTGGTCTCATTGACACATAGTCTCTGTTCTCATTGACAGGTATTATCTGTTCTCATTGACATATATTCTGTGTTCTCATTGACACATAGTCTCTGTCCTTATTGACACATATTCTCTGGTCTCATTGACACATATTCTCTGTTCTCATTGACAGGTATTCTCTGTTCTCATTGACATGTATTCTCTGTTCTCATTGACACATATTCTCTGGTCTCATTGACACATATTCTCTGTTCTCATTTCCACGTATTCTCTGACGTCATTGACACATATTCTCTGTTCTCATTGACACGTATTCTCTGTTATCATTGACACATATTCTCTGTTCTCATCGACACATATTCTCTGCTGTCATTGACACATATTTTCTTTTCTCATTGAGATATATTCTCTGTTATCATTGACATGCATTCTCTGTTCTCATCGACACATATTCTCTGCTGTCATTGACACATATTTTCTTTTCTCATTGACATATATTCTCTGTCCTTATTGACACATATTCTCTGTTCTCATTGACACCTGTTCTCATTGACACTCATTCTCTGTTCTCATTGACACCTGTTCTCATTGACACTCATTCTCTGTTCTCATTGACACATATTCTCTGTCCTTATTGACACATATTCTCTGCTTTCATTGACACCTGTTCTCATTGACACTCATTCTCTGTTCTCATTGACATATATTCTCTGTCCTTATTGACACTCATTTTCTGTTCTCTTAAAATGAGTTCTGTTCATTTATCACATAAATGGTGTTCCATACAGCGTCGGTCAACGAAACGAAATATGCTCTCAGTTCTAGTAATGTCACTACTTTCAGTGCTGTCTGAGTTACGTGGAAAACTTTGAATGTTCTACATAGCTTTGTTTTACTGGTTTAGCTATGTTGTGTGCTTTGTGTCTGTTTTCTAGCCATAGAACTTGCAGTGTACATACATATTGAATATACTGTATAAGCGGGGTTATCACTCTATATGTCAATATATATGCCTTCAGTACATTATGATGAGAAATATGTGATGTTTTGCCCACAGAATTCCAAATTTGCTCCAAAAATCAACAAAGGTGGCTGTTTATGGGTGTTACGGACCTATCTCATGAACAATATACTCGTCGTGGGAGGCGTCATGATTGGATCACTAATACCTCAGGTAAGTAATCACCATAGTAACAACAAACCTAATTATGAAAGGTGTAATTTTGATCAGGTTTCCTTGTATTGCAAAATGTCTTCATTGTTTGACTGTTTTACAAAGTCTTGCTATTCTGTTAAAATTCAATCCCCCAATAACTGACATTACATTGGTTTACTTTTATTAATTACAGCTGTTGCTAGTCCACTTTTCCAGAAGTCTTCGAGACCAGATCTTGGTACAATTAAGCAAATGGCAACGTAACTGAGCAGACCCTTCAGATTTATCTTCAGGATATCGGGGATTACCAGCCATCTTTTTACATTTCCTTACTGTTTTTTCATCACCGTAAATATTTTATTTCAACTGTCAAATCCATTCTATTGGTTCTGTGATGAAAAATGTCATTTCTGTCTTTACATTACATGTGTGGTATTTTGATGATTTCAAACTTTGATTAAAGATTGATGTAGGGTAAGGTGAATTTATTCATGTGACACATTGTTGAAAGGCGTTATTCCATATAACATGCTGCTTCCCATTTTGGTTCAACACCAGAGAATGTTTTAAATCATGCTTTACTTTTAAAAAGTTCATTGTTTTCCTCTTAGGGTATAACAACATTAAGTTTGTCAATATTTCTACCACATAGTTTTGTATCCAATGAAGACATGGGCAGTCTTTAAACTAAGAAACATTACATATCTGTAATTTGGAATTTTTAAAATATCATCACAAATTTTTTTATTACAATTGTACCAAATTGGGTATTGTTTAGCTGCGGAAACCGTAGCTTTAGGTCCGATCGATTTTATTTTATTTTAAAATTTTAGATATCTTGTTATTTTACATTATCGGACAATATGGTCGAAATATAAAATTTCAAAAAAAAAATGAAGTAAATTGATTGGACCTAGAGCTTCAGTTCCCGCAGCTTGGTAGTGTTATGTTCATCATATGATAATTGCACAAAAATGAACATTCTTTTAAATAAACTTTTAAATATGATATTTATACTATTTTAGTGTAGCTTTTAACCGTACGCTCTGGATAAGACTTCCTGTTTGAAGCCCTTTGTTTTATTGAAGTACGTGTTTATAATTGAAAATCTCATACATATGTCAAAGATACTAACATTGGTGCAAAGAGTTTTGTTGATGTAAGATCACATAATATTATGTTGGGTTATCCATCCATGTTTTTTGCACCTGAACAAGTGCCTTACTTTTCCTGTGTTACATACACGTTAACCCTTTCACCACTGTAGACCATAATTGACTCTTCCAAATCAATGGATGGAAGAGTTTACTAAAGTTACATAGGGGTGAAAGGGTTAAGAAATCCTTCATGGTGGCATTTTGTCTTTCTGTGTGTTTCACTCCTTTTATATAAATTTATTTTTTTTGCTCTATTTTTCTTGAAATATGACAAAATGACTATTATACCAGGATTCGGAAGTACATACAGAGAATGCAGTCATGGAAAAAATATGAAAGGATATTTAATATTGAAAATCCTTTCCTTTGATATAACTGTACAAGAGATAAGGTTAAAGTGATGTATGCAGACATGTTTTGTGATAATTGCCTGAAATAATTTCTTTTTCACGTGAATATATGTTTGTATATACTCAATACATGTATATGAAAGTTAACATCACATTTGATTTAAAATGGCTTTCATGCCTATTTTGTGTATTTTAATATCTCTGAAATACATCTTTTTGTCTATCCTTATTATTTGGATTAAAAACAATCAACATCTGATGCCCAGCATGGACATCAGATAATAGACTGCCTAAAATTAACGCTGTTCTTCACGAAAGCAAGTTAAGAAAGTGCACCCATTTTGCCCAACTGTCTTGAGTGGAAATTAAATAAAAAATTCATTTGGAATTTTCAAAGGCATTCATTTTTACACCATAAGGATACATTAGATAATTTTTAACCATTTATAGAAACCCAAGACGAAACAAACTCAGTTTGAATGAATGTCCCTTCAATATTATTTGAAGACACATATGTATTATGGAACACTATTTTTATTCCTGTGTTGTGTTCTATACTGTCTTTAGAGAGGATGTGGTTAGGGAAACTATTAATATATTTTTTTGTTTTAAGGGTTTATGCTACGTACATTACATATTATGTCAATAATGTATGTTAGAGTTACATCCCATTATTTCTTTAACAAAACATTCAATACCTAAGACAGCCATAGTGTAATTACTAATGCATCAGTCTTGATTATATTTTCAAATTTGTCACGAACTAATCTCTAAAATCCAAATAATCATTCATCAGATATATTTTGTTAGTTTGTACATGTAACTAAGAGTACATACCAAAGTATGGTAGCCTTACAGTTTTTTGATACATTATTTGTATGAAATGTTTATATAACAATGTATGCAATCACGTTATCAGGCAATGACACAAATAGTTCATGACTAGTCCCGCACTACTGTATGTGGTGTATTCATCAGGCTTACCAACTCTTACTGCGTGAGACAAAATCTCACCCTGAGACGTCCTAGCTCACGCTGAAACGTGTCTCAAGCCACGCGAGCCAAAATCTCACACTGAGATGTCCTAGATCACACTGAGACGTCCTAGCTCACGCTGAAACGTGTCTCAAGCCATGTGAGACAAAATCTCACACTGAGCATCCTAGCTCACGCTGAAACGTCCTAGTTCACACTGAAACGTGTCTCAAGCCACGTGAGACAAAATCTCACCCTGAGACGTCCTAGCTCACGCCGAAACGTGTCTCAAGCCACGTGAGACAAAATCTCACCCTTAGATGGTCTAGCTCACGCTGAAGCGTGTCTCAAGCCACGTGAGACAAAATTTCATACTGAGATGTCCTAGCTCACTCTGAAACATGTCTCAAGCCACGTGAGACAAAATCTCACACTGAGACGTCCTAGCTCACACTGAGACATCCTAGTTCACACTGAAACATGTCTCAAGCCACGCGAGACAAAATCTTACGCTGAGACGTCCTAGTTCACACTGAAAAGTGTCTCAAGCCACGTGAGACAAAATCTCACCCTGAAACGTCCTAGCTCAAGCTGAAACGTGTCTCAAGCCATGTGAGACAAAATTTCATACTGAGACGTCCTAGCTCACTCTGAAACATGTCTCAAGCCACGCGAGACAAAATCTCACCCTGAGAAGTCCTAGCTCACTCTGAAACATGTCTCTAGCCACGTGAGACAAAATCTCACATTCTTCCTCATTTGAATTCATTATTTACATGAAAGCAGGATGTTAATTCTAGAAACACAATTTTAGGTCAAAATTTAATGGAAATGGTTAAATTTATTATTGCGTTAGTGAACATTTCGTATAGTTTCAATTATATTGAGTTTTGGGAGTGTTATCCAGCACAAAGGGCATCCGTTGAATTGTAGAATCAACTCAAAAAAATGTTTGTCATCAAAAACCTGAAATTTAATCCAATTTTCTTTATTCGTTTACCTACTTGTTTTATAAACATATATAGCTTTGATGTATGTGTGAGCCATTTTAAACTTTCTATCCCTTGTGAACGTTTTCCCTTTTTATCACCTAATCAATCCAGCCCTGTCTCAACTACCCTTGCAATCAAGCTATTTTTTGCTTTTTACTGTTGTTTAACGCATACATTTTTCTGTGTTGCTGGCCTCAGAGATGATAGATAATTTCGTATGGAATTGTTTGAGATGTATTTAACTATTTGGGAAAGCAATGAATATTTTGATGTTGATGCTTTTGATAGTCATGTGTATAAGTTTTTCACATGTTCTACATTATAAGGTATGTTATGATACATGTATAAAGAATTGTCAATGTTTCCTACTGTAGATATTATGTGTTTTCTTTGTATATATAGATACATTTTTGTTAATACAGATTACATTAGTAATATTTGTTGGACATAACCAGATTTTTAATATATATATACAAGTTATAATTCCTACATAAGTTAACTTGGGCATCATCATATTCTATTTCTTATACATATAGGTCTGACAAGTTAAATTATTACTGTGCTTGTGTGTTTTGTGAATGTACGTTTTTATTTTTTAGTTTATATTCATGAAAAATTTGTACTTTGAAATAAGTTTAGTGTAAAATATTATTTAAATACTACATTCATTAGAGTGTTGACCGTGCCTGGGTCACCCCGAGGGTATCGCGATGATATCTGAGCCCCTAGGCACGCACTGTCACACTCTAATGAATGTAGTATTTATTTTGTAATACTGAAAGACAACATAGTGGCTGAACCGTGAACCGTACGCACATCTTCTTTGCGCTGCACTGTTTGCGCGGTCACTGTTTTGCGCGGCACTGTTTTGCACTGTCACTCTTTGCTAGGACTTTGAGAGCACTCTCCCATTGACTCAATGTTGAAGTTGAAGTGAATGCGACAGTGTGAAATGAACAATTTGTCTTGGCCAATCAGGTTACAGGATTTTCACTAGAGGTGTAATACAGACTATTACATATAAAAACACCAGGTTAACACTAATCAGTTTACTATCAATGTGACTGGAGTGACTATAGTCGTTTGTAATGATTTCTGATATTATGTAGATTTCCCCGTTATACTATACAATTTGCAGATTAGGGTGTTTGCAATAGTTGAACAATTCAACGAATTGAACACCTAAAAATCTGTCAATTTATTCATATCAAATTGAAGGAATTGTCTTACTGAAAAATGACATCAACTGTAATTGGAATCGGTTAAAACACTCTGTCCTTACATGTTATTTATAAGATTTATTGTGAACCATACTTGAAAACTACTTATTTTTGAGATTTGTTTATTGAAAACGTTTGAATAATACAATGTCTTAATAAATGATATAGGCCAAAATGGTCTAATTGTGAAAAACATCGAAATTAATTTGTAATACTATTGAAAACATATCCTCAAATTTCAAATTATAACAGCAACATCAAATTATAAAGTGTTCTGATATTTTTTTTTATTTACAAAAAATGATTTGAAGAGCCAGGGAATGGACAATATTTTAATGAAATATTAGTTTTGTGAATATAAGATAAAGTATGTATACACGACACAGGTAAATATACATCTCTTACATTTGTTATACGTGATCTGAACATTTGAATTATATATATCTATTTTACATTGTTATATGTAGGTGAAAGTTTTTTATGCTCGTGTACATTTTTGCTGTGCACATACTATATTCAGATTTTAATAGAAGAATACTCGAATTAACTTTCTTTTCATTTCCTGAATTAAACAGCAGCATTGTTTTCTTTTATTGTAATGTAAACAATTCTGTTGTTGGTGTATTTATCACTTCTTGAAAGAAATTTAACTTGCTAAAATTTTCAAAACTGTATTTAATCAGAAAAAAAATCATAACTACAGTTTATACAAGTTTATTTAACATTGTATTGAATTAAGTAGTATTAATATATTGATTTTACAAGAATAGGAAAATTAAGTTCAATATGCAAATTAATCGAAACAGAGGAAAGATTTAGAAAAGTAGGAAATCATTTGATATTTGATGCATTCTAATCATTTTAATAACCCACACAAAGACTTTTTTAATGTGCGAATTCCTTGGTTTTTAATAGTGTCGTGTATATACTAAAAATCACAGGTAACCTATATGAGCTTGGTATATTATATAATTATATCATTGAAATTGACAACGAATTGTTTGATAGTTAACTAGCAGAAGTTTTACGAATTGTGCAATGAATTGCTGAGCAGAAGGATCAATTTATTTCATATATATATATTATAATTATAGGACGGCGATATTCTAAATTCTTAAGTTTTGTATTCACAGTTATTTATAGACAGTTTGTTAATGTATGTGGCACCCCTGAAGACACATTTGAACTCCTCCAACTCAAAGGTTGGAATAGTTCATTATGAAATGTCAGGGGTGAACTAGTCAGTGTTTTGAACATCTAGTTGATTATTTGTTACTAGCGGTTTTGCTTTTGTCAATCACAACACCAGACAATCGACAATAAATTGACTTTAAACGATAAAAGGAAAATCAAGATTTGGAGTTTTGAAAGCGACAGTTCGTTCAACTTACTAGTTAAGGTAAATTAGTAGCATTTTGATTTCAGAAATTTCACCCCCAGGTTTTCGGTCAGACATTTGATAAATAAATCCTTCTCAATGTTGTTGACTTTATTAATTGTTGTGTACCTGAACAAGTTGAGCCCCGTACACATGTTTCGCTTAGTCTCTATCGTAGTAATATGATCCGCGCTCTGCTTATAAGATTTCCTATCCACTTACATTGATGATCTTAACCACTTACATATTGATGATTTCAGGAAATGTTATCAGCTAAAATGATAATCTAATAATGAGGTAATTGATTATTTAATGCTTACGTTTTAGACATCTACATTGGAAATGATATATTTTCATATTAAAGAGGAAGTAAACATAAATCGTTTCTGTTTGTTATTTTCTTCATTTGTTTTTCCGTTTGTCAACATGACGTTCACCAAGACCAACACGTAGATTTCATCAAATCTGACGCTATTTTATTAATGGCATTTTGTCGTCTTGTCGAGTGATATTTTCAACTTAAAAGAAGTTATGAAGGCGGACATGGTGTGTAAATGGACGCAGGAGGGGAAATATAATCCGAATTAAATCGTATAGAAAAAAAGCAATGCAAAAAGAACCTTAAACGATTTTCATGGGGTTCAACTTTCCTAACAATTAACAAATTGCTTATTCCATAGTAAGTTCACATCTCTACTGGTCACACTTTCAGTCTGAATTATATATTTCTGATCATCTCGAACTTTCTTTGTTTTTTATTACTGATGAGAATGTTTAACGATGTACACACTATTTCATTTTTCATCGTGTGAAAAGGAATTGGTCTATAAAATGATGCTCCTTGCTGGTGTAGCCGCTTTCAAAAAATGATATTCTGAAATCCACTGACGAAAATCATTTCGTTGAAAGCAATTGTCTTAACAATCCATCACATACAAAGTCCAATGAGACTCACGACTATTCTTGATCCAGTTAATGAAGGCCATGTTTTAGATTCTTTATTACGGTAACTTCAGATTTGAATGCCAAGCTTTCTAAATATGCTAAAATTAGGTTTACGCTGAAATATCAATAAACTTATCAGGCGTTGAATAATTTGGCCATAGACTATTAAAAGATAAAGGTTAGCAATATACAACAAACTCGGTACACTATATACATGTTTATAGATAACGCCTGATACATGACAACATATTTCAATACAGTACATATTTACTTGTACATAGTTTAAAAAGGACATGATGAAGGGTTTTTTAAGTGGTTTAAGGTGTCCCAACTTGTTCAAGTTTGTATGATTGTCTCGGTCAGAATTCCGCTTCATGAAACATGAATCAAGATGTTTAAATATCACCTTCAGTTTAAATAACACATCGAAACCAATTCCACACGCGAGAATTTCCAGATTTAAAGCACTTAGATCAGTTCTGGAGTCTAGAAGCAACTGTGACATGTAAACTCATAAACGGCGGAGACTGGTACAGTATTACATCAATGAAACGTTTTAGATCGTGCAATTAAAGTCGGCACGTTAATCAGTAAGGTGCCCGGTACATCAACGTTCTGTCCCAAAGTATCAAACTAACTAGTTCTCATATGGTCATTAACCGATAGGCATTTGATGATCTTTAGAAAAAAATGATATTTCCATGTGGATAAGATCCAAAGTCAAAACAGATTGTACAGTGGACGACCTTTCTATTTCTTGGCCCAGTTATTAGTATGAGATATATGTTTACTTAACTGAAGCAAGCATACTTCGCTGCCTGGCATTTTCCGTGCATACGTGTCAATTACTTTTTCTTTGGTATCCTGACGTAATTCGAGTCTTTTTCTGTTTATTGTACATGAATTTCAAAATCTTTCGGATTTTGCTGAAAATGTTCGTTTATAACTAGTTAATTAGAACCATAGACAGGTAATGTCCTTGTTTGCCCTTCAAAGGAGATGTACTCGTAGATAGGCATAGGCATAACAACAGCCAACTGAATGCAATGGTACATGTACGTTTGAAAAAAACGTAGATGAACTCTAGAGTGTCCGCCATGTTCCAATCACGTTGGGTTAGTTTCTCTGCTTTTTTAACATTACACGAGGATTCAACTACCAGTGTTCCAATTGAAATGGCTTGGAGACTCATGAAAAAATAAAGATGTTGCACAGATTCGACTCTCTTAGCCAGTTTGTATTGGTAGTTACGATGCTCCGGTCGCTCGGAATTTTCTGAGAGTCGAATTTGGCAACAAAGGGATATGCCATTTATATCAGTCATCCCACATTGAAACTCTGTCGAAGATAACATTCCACCGTACTTCAGATACAAAGGTACCCCAGTCGTGCCTTCCACTGAGCTAACATTACAACAGTAGAGGGATGACTCTGGAATATGATCTGTATCTAAATGGGAATTCACAACATAAAACATATGAAACACATCCAATTTCATTTTCTACACTTTGTTCGATATATAACATGGAATCGGTGAGTCAATCCTCAATAGTCCCGGAGAATGGATAAATATACATACTATATGTCCTTATAATCGTTCTTGAGTTTTCAGCAACACATCTCCTCAAGCCAAGGCGCAAAAGGTGCAATGAAGGGACTGCAATACATTTAAACATCTATATACGTTAATAGTTTTGGGCTTTTATCATAACATCACTATTAATCTTATTAATTAATTTGTTTAAATTATAAAAGAATTGTTACCGTTGTTAAAACGAAGATTTTTTTTTCATGAATCGATATGCCTCAAATACAATAACAAGGTACATAGTATGACCGGGGGAGGGACGAGATGGATCGTTTTTGTCCCGGAGAGTAATGATATTTGACGCCGGGTTCAATGTGGTCAGTTATGATGTCGTACGGCCCAGCTGACCCGTGGACTCTCATCCCGGCCTGTGGCCTTTAGGGTTAGATGTTTGACGTGACGGAAGAAGGTCGATAGGTCAAGGAGGACAATTGATCCTAATGCTGTCACCAAGATGGCGGCCCCCACATACCCGATCCCCCTGGCACTGGGCCGGTTGTCGGCGACGCTGATATACTTCCGTCTATTGGCTGCAAGAGAAAACGTGATTTTGTTCCATTGATACACTGCAAGTGTGATATTTCTGTGGTGGAGACGATATCTGTGATATATCTATGTTTTATTATTATATACGGTATATACATATGTTCTGATATAGTACTAGCGATCTTTATTTCTGTGGTATAGGTATTTCCTTATTTTGGCCCCTTGGATTGGTTTGGTTATGTGTATTTTTATCATTGGTCAGTTTTGTAAGTTATCCGGGCGTTGTCACCTCTTGGGTTAGCCAATGGTCAAGCTTTTCTTTGTTTTCTTTGTGTGACCGGTAATTTTGGCGCGACATTTGTCAGAACATGACGTCTTGACGCAGACAAGACAGAACACTGGTAAGAAGTTTACTAACTTTCACAAATTAATAGTTCAAATTCTAAATCATCTGCTTCCATTTATATTTAAGAAATAATTAACGGTTTTGCATGAATTGTGGTGAAATATATATCGAGGACGAGAAATGTTGTAAAGAAATAAGCCACGAAGGCCGTGGCCTTCGGCCTTCGTGGCTTATTTCTTTACAACATTTCTCGTTGTACAGCCACAGGCAGACAAAATAGCGGGAACATTGCAAGCGTGTTTTATTGGGGCACGAGCATGTTTTGTCGTCGAATAATCCATGGCTATTGACCAATCAATTCGCTGCAAAAGTACGAGACGTAGTAGCATGTCAAATTGATAGATACGATCATACTAGTTTATTCTTGATTCGTTATTACATATTATGTATATATATACTGCGTAATTTTACTTGTATTTTTATATGTACCTATTTTCTTTGTCATACAGAAAATACGAGTACACGCAAAAACCTCGGATAATTCCTTATAATTACGACTTCAAATGGCCCTGTTCCACAAATAGGTACAGTTTTCTATCTTAAAGTTATAATAATGTATTGATGAATGTATTTTATTGTACTCTGTCTATTTATTTAGTCATCTCCGTACCACATGTGTATAACTATCAGTTAACATAATGTAACTCTAGATGTATATGTGCGTGATGAGTGAAGTGTGTGTATATCTGATGTAATTATACAATTGCAGGGTAAATAACTTATATTGATGGAATCGGTACTACGCACAATAAATCGGAAGAACTCTCTCAGTGTGTTTGTTGATGTGTATATTATCTTCAAAATCCACCACTGCTACATTTCAATGACAAGCGGTTAAATGTGAGGTTAGTACGTGTAACACCAATGACTATTTTGTTTTTGCCTCTAAAATGCTTTGATCTTATTTTTTGTACTGCCTATAGATTAATGTATTGTACTAGGATATATAAAATAATAAAACACAAAACTCGCTACTTCATGTTAAACATGTACATCGGAAATTCTTTGTTTCTATATTGTAAGTACATACACAAATTCACGTGTACATGCTATTTATAGTCCATACCTGACGTATTTTTCTTAGAAATGGACAGCGTGTCGATAAGTTCCTGTATCTTCTGTTTCACGAGTGGGTCGTCCAGGGTTAGGTAGGGACTACAGGTACAGTAACAAGTCGTATTGGGCTCGGTCGTACCTGTGACACCAAATAATTTGTCTAAGTCACAACCCTACAAATTGTGTTTTAGAGGAATTATAAAAAACGGAGACTGCTATATACACCAAACTTGTCGTTATAGGCGTTATTTGTTCAATTTCGTGGGAACAAATAATATCATATTCATGATTGAAACCGTGACCTACATCGTTGCTGCAACGCTTTTAGTTTAAAAAGTAAAAACGAAAATTGACAATATAATCAATGATGAATTCAACCAATGAATTTCAGTAGCGGAATAACATGCATTGCCAATTAGCACACTCAAACCCGCTCTACTGTACAACTATGTCAGGGCCACATGGTACGGGAGTTACATGGCAATTTCAACCTGGTGAAAAGGTAATCAGTGTCAATATATATTACTCACTACATGCTGAACACGTGACAGCCGATTCGGTAGTGTCCGGTGTTGATTGGCTGTATAAGGATGACGCAGTTGTCGTCGCTGTTACTGACGTCACTTCGCTTGTCGATGTTTGGACATCTTCCGTCGTCGTAGAGGTGAACACAGCTGCTGTCGGTTCGTCATTAATTGTTGTGTCAACTTGTCTCTCGGTAGATGTAGTTTCTGAGTCAAGGACTATAAAAAAATAACCAATTGTACGGTGAAAACAGTTCTTTCTGAAAATTGCAATTTCCCTTAGAAAATGAGACATCTTGACTTCAATGAAGATTTTAACAATGTCAAGGGAGATAACTCGTGCAATGTTGGTTTAAATTTTATTCAAATATTTTACAAAAACTTTGCAACTGAATATTCGCAATTGCTTCACATTTGTGATGAAACATATTACAGAAAGCGGTAAACCCCTACCTCTCCTCCCTAATCCTACTTATTACACACATTTTACAGTTTTCGGGTGTTTTTCCTTAATTTGGACTTATTATCAGGGGTATTAGCGTTTAACAGTATCGTGTAACTATTGGAATGTAGTCAGCAGTTAAAGTTTAGTAAATTTTATGAGACATTTTCTGGTATTACACATTCAAAAGTCATACTAAATTCATGACGAGAACTCACGGAGCTTGCGTGAACACAGTCCGGGGGCTGTCTCGGTACACGACCTGTCCTGCCACAGGTAGGCCGGGGTTTCCATCGGGAACATCCTGGCACAGTCCTGCGCTGGCATGTTGTTGTCGTTCGGGTCCCCGGATTTCCAGTTGGTGTATGTTTGTATTTGTCCGTCGTACGTCAGAAACACTCCTTCAGTCTGTGCGTCCGTAACACCAATCCAGTACCCAACGTACTTCTCCGAACTTAAAAATGGAACGTCATAATTCATGTTTTAGTATACTAAACACCTGAACCATGTAAACGATATGTAATGGTTTCCCATTGATGGTCATATTTACCACTGGGAGTATTATTCCGACAATATAAAAACTTATTTTTTTGTATATTTTATTTGACGAAACAGCACCAGTTTGAATTTGTTGCTTGGGAACTGTTGTATCGAGACATTTGATTGGACGGCACATTCGTATGTTGTCATTTTATTGTTACATTAGAACTGGTGAATTGGTTCTTAAAATTTGGGCCTTTAGATAAAACATACCGAAATGTCTTCACCCCCGTTAAGACAATGTATTTCAGTGACTACAAAGAGATACAAATAATCTGAATGGAAGTCCCCCTATTTACCCAGTGTATCGGGTACTATTATTCTGTTGTCTTCTAATTCCCTTCTAATAGATAATGGTGGGAATTTCCTTTTATCTAAATAGATGGAACTTTCAAAAATTGCCTTTATGCGCTGCATTATTTGTCATTTAAACAAACAATTTTATAATTCCTTTACAAGAAAACAACAACGCTTTGCTATAAGATGGTCTGATAAACAGTATGAGGTACCCCGACTCCAGTTCCGATTCATACTGTGTTTGTATGAACTGTTGGCTCGCCAGGTCCGGAATGATGGCCAGTTCCCCGCCGTCTTTTCTACATTCCTCCATGCTGAGTGTTGCGGTCAGGAGACTTGACACGCGCCAGTAACATGTGTCTGTTAATTGGTTGTAGACACCTGGTGACGGGCACGATGACGATGATGATGATGGTGACGACACTAGAAAGAAACGACCAGGTCACATTTTGTTAAGCAGTTTACATACAGGATAGGAAACACATTTTCGATTTGTATACGCTTTTTATAAGTTTTACAGGTTTATGATTGTCTGATGAAGCGGGGATCAAGATTAGATTCTATTTTGTCGTATGATTTAAATGCAATACCACTTACATAATATGACTTCAAACAAGACTTCTGAACGTGGTGTTGTTGTTGCTCGTGACGTCACAATGGGTGTTATTATATATACAGTTTATGTTGTATATTGAAAATACAGGTGTTGGCATTTAACACTGAAATAATAATCAGGTGTTGACATACACCATATGTGTTATTTGTAATGTCTCCTGTCAATTAAAGCAAAATACCTCATCGATGGTTTTTAAACGTACTTCAACTCTTAAATACGACACTAAAATCGATATATTATCAGGTGTAATTTTGCTGGTGTAAATTGAAGTCGCTCCAGTAGATAACCCTGACAACATTACGTTTACGTATGAGTTAACAGGCCTATAAAGATTAATTGGAAAATTTTGGACAGCGAAAGGATAAAATATTGCCTTGAGCTTTTTTTTCTGCAATGTGTGTCAAATGTGAAGAAACATACCTAGGATAATGACGAAAACGCCCACAGACATCAAGCTGGCTCCAGGCTGAAACGATATAATATACCACATATTTGACTGATGTGTTAGTCAACATTACTATATACTGAACAAGATATAAATCATTAATAATTCGCACATCCACTGGAAAGTTTATCACATTCTACTCTTAAAGCAATATACACACGTATCTGGTGTTCAGTTCAAGTAAATAGCATTATAGTTTATTAAAGTTATCCCATTAGATTGTATAACGTCGGTACTACGTTTGTATTTCTGACGATTGGCAGACAGGAACTTGTGCTTCCACTGCGCATGTGTAACAGTCGTCTTACAACTAAATATATCGGTCACCTTAAAGGTTGTCGTCGAAACAATAATTACTGCGTTGAAATCTCGCGTCAGCAGGTTCACATCCGCATTAAAATATTTCTATCGGTGATTGATTATTTACTCATTTGCAGAGTCGGTCTAAATTGGCATATAAATGGGTATTACTCAATAAAACTTCATAAATGCTTCGGCAAATCGTTTCTCTCCACATCAGTCTGAACATAACGGAGGAAGCATGCTGTTTATGA
Source organism: Chlamys rubida (assembly GCA_032359455.1). Classification (NCBI taxonomy): domain Eukaryota; kingdom Metazoa; phylum Mollusca; class Bivalvia; order Pectinida; family Pectinidae; genus Chlamys; species Chlamys rubida. Next base: position 1,429 of record JAUMHH010156966.1, on the reverse strand, counting down.
GGCCCGGAAAAACAGGAAAATTGACGGACATTATACTCTGGTCCTGTCCGGGATTGTCAATATTTACCGGTACGAGATCTATACGGCAAGGCAGACGTTAATGGAATGACTTAATTCATGTGTAACGAGATTTACCAATGCTGTACGGCGGAACTTTGCATTAGTAATTATAATGCACAAATACCATTTGGTCATCAGATATCTTCTCCGAGAATATCAAATAAAATAAAATCTTAAATATAAAGTGATGTCTTAAACTAAGGACCTAAATATCTTCACTCTAATGCTTTCCCCACAAAGTCATTTCATCTGTATTTTGCATAGATCTACAACCAAAAGATGGAACTATCAAATAAGCATTAACTACTATTTATGTATCACAAAGAAGATGTTTTAAAGAATAATTAAACATTTTGACCAACACACTTCTAAGACAAGATTTTGAATTTCAGTTGACGACTCTCAACTGTGATATTTGGTACCTAACATATAAATTAACTGCATGCTGTAACCATTAACCTAGATATATCACTCATGACTGCACCAGCAACTGTGTGACATCGTTTTTTGATGACCTCGTGCAGGCTAAAAGTAGCCTTCCAGACCATGTAGCATTTTCCATTTTAAGTTCTATTGTTAGTTTATTAAATGAACCATATTTTAATATTCACCATACCGATATGACAAATCCTGATAGATTTAAGTCAATAGCTCCTTTATTGACAAAAACAAAACTACAAAATGTAAGTTTTTTTCATTTATCATAGTATATCTATCTATACATGAGTACACGCCGACATGCTCGTTAATTGTGAATAGTCTGTCTTATTACACATGGATTTTGAGCTGAACTCTATCCGAATATCGCCTATCTTGTAAACTTTATCTCATTAATTTACTTTGCTTCTGATACATTAGATTTTAAAAGGATTTGGGGAAATACTTTAATTACTTTCAAAACACAAAAACAATCCCTGTGCGTGTTCGGGGAACGAAAAGACATGTTTTACCCTACTGCATGTTGTTAGGAGGGACTAATGATGTCCCTGCAGAATTGGAGATTTTCTTCCGTCTCTTCTACTTAGGGGACACTGAAGAATCCAACATTTACCGACTGCCCCCATATGCAACGCTTGTGATCTTTATTTAATTTTTCCAGTTCCCTACTCTTTCTTTTAGGCTGTACCTCACTGGGCACCGTCTTCAAACACAAGACCAAGTTATAACTCACCAACAACAGGACCAAGTTATAACTCACCAACAACAAGACCAAGTTATAACTCACCAACAACAGACAAGACCAAGTTATAACTCACCAACAACAGGACCAAGTTATAACTCACCAACAACAGGACCAAGTTATAACTCACCAACAACAGACAAGACCAAGTTATAACTCACCAACAACAGGACCAAGTTATAACTCACC
>JAUMHH010156955.1:2474-18262 GCA_032359455.1 Chlamys rubida | reverse complement strand
GAACAATACCGAAGTCCTATACTAAAGTCTACATTGGCTGAACAATACCGAAGTCATATACTAAAGTCTACATTGGCTGAACAATACCGAAGTCCTATACTAAAGTCTACATTGGCTGAACAATACCGAAGTCATATACTAAAGTCTACATTGGCTGAACAATACCGAAGTCCTATACTAAAGTCTACATTGGCTGAACAATACCGAAGTCATATACTAAAGTCTACATTGGCGATCATTTTGCATTAACTTATCACTGTTGATTAGTGGGGTACCGATAACCGGAAACATTGATTAAATCGAGCTTGACATGAGGTCGATTAGATAATTGATTTAGCACATGAAAGATCAATTTTGAAACTATGTCATGAAGAAGATCGTTTTTGTAGGTTTGTCATGAAGAACTCAAATTCTTAAGATACATACAGTTGTTTTTCATGTTTAATAAAAAATAAAACGTCCCTTTCACCCGTTCTTGTTGATTCTCGCATGAATCATGCGGCATTCAAGCGTGGTAGCTATAGCGTCATCACGTTTGATAATCAAGGTCAGTGCAGTGTTTTGTAGGTACGGCTAAATTTACAACCGACGAAATCCGGAAGTACGGCAAATGGCGGCCACCAGAATGAAAACACTTTCTATTTCAGGGAAGGGATGGTGGGACATACACTTTACAGTACCAACTCAATTTTACTCAATTTCAAATGGGTTAACTTAATTCAAATTAATAAATGTCATATCAAGTACTTAACCCAAATTGCATCACCTGATTTGTTTGTGTTACGATCACTATCATCATGACTGCAGGAGGTAGGAAAAGGTATGTTCACTTCTCAAACGTAGCTTACCGGTCATTGTCAATTTCTGAAGTACCTTTTCTCATCATATGAACGTCTCTTAGATAAAGTTATTAGCAAAATAACACGTAGTTCTACCAATATTTTTTAATGATTGGACAAAATGTCAATTTATTAAATGTATTCGTTTTGGCGCTTATTTTACCGAAAATTGATTACCGATCGATCTTTAATGTCCGATTATTGATCTTCAAAATCAGACCAATTCCCAGCACTACTGTTGATAAATATGCACTTACTTCTAGACCAGCTTGACTGCTCAAATAAATTGTTGTCTGATGAGTTTTAACTAAGTTGATTTGGGTTAACAAAGCAGAAAAAAATCAGAAAGTAAATCTTAGAATTTCTCCTGACAGGTTGACTTTAAACAGCCAAATCTTGACAGGAAAGAGAGAGGAGAAAGGACAGAAAAATAAAACACGCAAAAATTAAAACGAGTACTGGTACCTCATCACTTACATCTTCTAGCTTCGGGATGATATCGAGGGCACAATCGAGGGCGGTACCGATGTCTGCCCCGATCGTCAGCACACTGTAACAGATAACAATGATGTCAAGGATGTGTCTGTACGCTACCAGTCAGACGACACTGAACAAAGCAGAATACCTCAAGAAAAACTTCTTAGTAAAGTGCTGAATCAAGTTATAGTGCTAAGCGAGACAGAAAAAACAGAAAATGGAAAACAAAACAAACAAAAAAATTCTCATTTCTAACAAAGTCTTTCTTGTTCAGTTATTTTGAAAATTGTTTTGACATGCATTAAAAATAATTAACAAGATAGATTTTTGTTTTAAATCACTTACAAACCTTAACAAAAGAAAAACACTTTACAATTATACTTTATCTGAAAGCATTGAAATAGAATCATCATAAATTTCAACTTAATTTTCTGTAAAAATAATTACAAGACAATAAAAGAAAAGAATATTAGCATACAAGTCTAGTTCCAAGCAAGAATTAACAGTCGCAGAAGCAAACACGGTGAAGACCTAAACATTAGCGTGAGCAAAATACTGAACTTTGACAGGTCAACCCCGACAGGTCAAAGTTCACCTCATTAAATCCCTGCATACTTGAAGCATTTTCTTCTCCGGTTTTTGTAAATTAATCATGACAAGGTTATTTCCAAAATGTTAGTAAGCTTCTACACATGAGGAGTAAAACAAACCTCCTCAGGTTGGTCATTTTCTGTCTACCATGGTAGTAACAAATTAATTGATTGTGTTAAGAGTGAAAGAAACCAACAACATGTACGCCAAAAACTGGAGAAATGTAGTCAAGACTACCCGTTATGATTCTATGGGTATATCACAAACCAGTGCATGTATCTATATATATCTACTACCCCCACGGACAAGCTACCATAAAGTAATTTTTAAAAATCATTTATTTCAGAAATCATTTCTAGAAAATGGTCCTGGCTTTACTATTGGATTTTTTAAAATTCTACCAATGATATGTAAAGGTCAAGGATTTCTTTACCGATGTTGAAACGATTATCTTTGAAGACATTGTCAGAAATGTGAGAAAGCTTAAGGTTTGATGCCTATTGATTTGGGGATTGATGGGCCAAAACCTGGCTTACACTGGTCACACATCCCTTGGTTTGTGTATCAGGACACTTCTGGACACCAATACACTTCATTAGCTGAAGTAAAACCCCAGAACGTGAGAGGGAATAATAATCAAACCAAACCAACTTTCTTCCCTTGTTTTAAATAAATATATACATATTTTTCCATTTTTTGTGTTTTTGTTAAAGTGAACATTTTTGGTCCCAATTCTGTCCTCGCAGGACTTTTCATTCATTTGTCTTCATAAGTGAAACCAGATAGAAAGTTTTACAAATACATTTTCCCTATAAGAAGTAAAATTGAAACCAAAGCATGCTCCCAGATTTGATTGGAATATAAGAAGGCAGAATGAATTAAATGAGAGGATATCCACATGAATATGGGCTATAAAAAAGTCCTTTTATGAAAGGTAAATAGTTATTTTATTTTATTTACTACTTATTTTTTGACTGCTCATGACACGAAAACTGAAACTGATTAAATAAGAGTTGTTGCGTCATACCGTTCGGGGCTGGTACTATCGGGAACTGTGACACTGGCTTTGTACTGTCAGGGCGGTGGACGATGGACACGGGATCAGACCAGACCAGTGTACAATCAGCAATCGAACGTTCCGTGGGCCAGGACAGTTGGACGGAGGTGAACATTTCCATGTTTCGTTCACAGGGCAGGGGATCGGTTGGATAGACGTCAAGTGTGGATGTTGGATGGACATACGTACATTGGACGACGTAATTGTACGTGTAGTAGCGGGCAGGGCGAGATTTGTGGGACAGGCCAGATATGTGAGGATGGAAAAAGGAGAAATCGCAGCATGGCTTTATAATATGGACAAAATTATATACAAAACAGTGTATAATAATGGGAATCGTCGCATTACTTGGTACAAACGACACCAGGGACGGCATCCGGCTAACTCTACTTGTAAAAACACAAGATTGGCTGTGAAATTAGCATATCTTTAACATATATAATCTTCAACAAAACTGGGAGGAACAAACGATTCTGTAGAATACAAAGAAATCATGTTTAAAATCACGACATGAAGTCATAATTGATTCAACATCACATATTTGTGTTTAAATGGCATGGCCAAATCATGGTTTCTCCACTAGTTTGGATCAATAATGGCCAGAAGGGCCATTCCTAAATGAATCAATGAATAATGCCCGAGGGGGGCTTATACCCGCGTCTAACATTGCAAAGACTCAATAAGGCTTAACATGACAAAATAATACAGTGGAATATGATTATCATAGAACCTGAACAAGGCTAGGAAACAAAGGCCATAGGGCTTAAAATCAGGATAATGTATTTCTCTACCTAACACAAACAACATGGTAAAAATATGTAGCAATATAAATCCGTGTACAACACCCGGACAGATTGGACGTCTTCAGTGTAAACCCCAAGTCCCAACAGTGCTGGGCAAAATGGCAGTCCCTAGTTGGTCCCAAGGGGCTTTCTAGGCCCCTTATAAGGAATTGGATCCATCAGCCATGGACATCAGGAGGATTGAGGGGTCGGTCGTGGGGTCATGTCCCAACAAAAATAGGGACCCTTTCTTGGACCAGACAACTGTAGTATGGACATTGGACCAATGTATGGTTGGGGGCCCAGACCAGGGACCAGAAGTATGATGTATTGGAATCAGTAGTGACCCCTACACCTGAAAAGGAATGGCGTGGATTAGGGGCAGGAGATACAGAGATCTATTTCTAATACTTACATCTTGTCTCAGCCGCTTGATGTTACTCCCACCTTTCCCAATAATCGCTCCAGCATTCTGTTGAGGAAACAACAACATTTAGCATCACAACTGAAACCAGAGATTTAATTAGGCCAAATAAAATAGTTGCTGTTTCCACTTTCTGCCCTGGAAATATCAGGGTACACAGTTTTTCTTATCCCTATAGCCCACCGACAATTTGCCTGTAGCTTATCCCTATAGCCCACCGACAATTTGCCTGTAGCTATCTGTTAACCAAAATATTCCAATTTAAAGTTTCAGTGAAAATCCCTTAAAGTATTGGAGATAGAAATTTAACTTGAAACACTGACAATCATTGCTAAGTAGAGAGGCAAACCTTTTATTTTGCAAAATATTTCACTTAGGTTATACAGAGAGAGTAAATCGAACTTGAATTGTGCTTGTGCTCAGGGTGGTGACGGGGTATATTGACTTACACGAAGACTATATGGCCATTTCCTCATTACATCCAGACCTAATCAATATCATTAAAATGCTTCGAACAGGTATTAAAATATGCCCAGTTATGAACTTATTAATATTAATGAGCTCAATTAATGAAAAAATTGTATTTAAAAACTTCGATAGAGTTGTTATCAAGTATGCTCTCTCAATGTCTGGTTAGCTGTGTGGAAATCCTCAAATTAATTACACATGCTAGCCGGAAGTAGGACACAACATTATACAGGCATGATTAACTCGTAATAGATTTTCAATATCATGTGACAATTGGGTGAATGGTTGCTATGGTGCCAGTGATACTATGACACATCGCCTCTATGATCTATAAATCAGCGGCCATATTGTATTGTTTACCTATCCAATCTACACGATTACAATGCCACTGCCTGTAAAGTTATCTATCCAAAACGAAATCTACACCTTAAATAATGTATTAAAACTCAATTACGGATCAGATTGACGTCATCATACCTTAATTAATTATCCTCTCATTATCATGTCTAATTTGTATTGTCTTTTCTACCAGCCTTTATTGACACTTTCAATGGATAGACAAGATTAAGGCCAAACAATTATTCTTTCAAGTTTGTCCGTCATAAAATTAAGGAAGTAGGTGAGTTAACAATTTTGTTACATCAAAAAGGTTCAACATTGCCAAGGATTGCTTATAATTAGCTAAAAACATTGGAGGGTAGGTAGGGTTGGTAGACACAGAGTTCAACATTGCCAAGGATTGCTTATACTTAGCTAAAACATTGGAGGGTAGGTAGGGTTGGTAGACACAGAGTTCAACATTGCCAAGGATTGCTTATAACTAGCTAAAACATTGGAGGGTAGGTAGGGTTGGTAGACACAGAGTTAAACATTGCCAAGGATTGCTTATAATTAGCTACAAACATTGGGGGTAGGTAGGCTTGGTAGACACAGAGTTCAACATTGCCAAGGATTGCTTATAACTAGCTACAACATTGGAGGGTAGGTAGGGTTGGTAGACACAGAGTTCAACATTGCCAAGGATTGCTTATACTTAGCTACAAACATTGGAGGGTAGGTAGGGTTGGTAGACACAGATTTAAACTGGCTTGGCCTTAGCTGCTGGATCATCAATCAATGAACCAGTGAACAATTACATAAACATCCTCTACAAATCAAACCGTAAAGTGTCCCTCTCACAAAGTAGTGAACTTCAGTGAACAATACTGAATTGATGATGCACAAAATTTCGATGGAAGGGCATGCTTTTTCTCATTATTTTGGAAATTTGGCCAGCAGTTTTAGAATTGGGATAAATGCGTTACCATAAACCAAATTTTTGGAATTATACCAAATACTTATTTTATTTTTTATTTATGAAAGATTACTTCATTTTATATGTTGTTGCATTGCCATCTGAATGCATTGGCTGAGAATTACAAAGAAAATATTGGAAAATGGGCCGAAGAACAGGCCCTGAATGAGGACATATCATTGATGTGAGCCGATTTCAAAAGCCACAAATACAGCAAAAATAAAGCTTACGAACAATTGTCTATACAGTATATTCCATATCGCAAACAGTTTCAGATTTGTTTTTTATTTGGTATTGCATAAAATAAATTAAACCTATCGGTGTAAAATATACATTTATTTACAATAGATTCAGTATACATGTATGCAGTATATATGCCATGCCCTACCTTGCTGGCCAGCAGGAAGCGGAGTTCGATCTTCTGTCCCTCCCCGCCACGCCTCCTCTTGTTGTCATAGTCCTCCTGGTAGTCATCCTCATGGGGACGCTTCATATTACCTACAAACACAACAAAGACCACTGAACTATGGTCATTTAAGGACGTGCCAGGTTCTGGTGGTGAAGGAAAGCCGGGGTATCCGGAGAAAAACCACCGACCTGGGCCCAGTACCTGGCGACTGCCCCACGTAGGCCTCAAACCCGCAACCCAGTGGTGGATGGCTAGTGGTAGCAGAATGCCAGACGCCTTAACCACTTGGTCCCCTCTTAAAAGGAAACATTATCGTATTTACCATCAGGATTTTCCAGAAGTCCAAGTGCGGGGAGGAAAGGGACACGAATGTTACCTTGGCCGTTGACATCGGACGCCTTGAAAATACCAGTTCTTCAAGCCCAAAAAGTTTACATATATAGAGTTTGCAATTGATTGGATTTTTCATTGAAAATGTATCATCTAGAAATAATTGTTTTGTGCCCTAGAATTGTAAAATAACTATATAAATACTACATCCCACTTTTCCAAAGCCTGCATTCATAAAACAATGGTGTCAATCAATGCCTGAAACATTTGCGAAATGCATCGACATAAAATATGTAATCGTCCTCCAGGAGATCAAAGAAAACTGCCATTCCCCCAATCAACATTACTACATTGTCAATATCACACAATAGCCAGCTGTCTTTAAGAGTTTTATAAATAAATAACTGTATCCCCAATACGGTGTATTGGGTATAGGGTGGAATCAATTATTAACATACAACCTGTACAGTTCAGACCTTCCACATACACACATACCTGTACTACAAAGATCCTGGAACCTGTACAGAACCTGTACTACAAAGATCCTGGAACCTGTACAGTTCAGACCTTCCACATTATCTGTTCATGCAAAGATCATGGAACCTGTTCAATCAGGAATTATGTACTAATATCAATTTAAATAAATCAAGGAGTATTTCAATCACAACATCCACAAGCGTCACCAGTGAGTGGGTATCTTTTATTGCCGACTAGTTTCGTCTCTAAAAGTTGAGGCTTCATCAGGACCCTAACCCTAACTAGTGGGCAATAAAAGATACCCAGTCACTGGTGACACTGTGGATGTTGTGATGGAAATACTCCTTGATTATATTCACCCTATTTCCTCAATCACCCTGCATACCTTTTGGTATCCATACTCAAGCGCAGCACCCCACTTATCAACCCACCTACTTTGAACTGGCGTTGGCTCTAATTTAAGGTTTAATCTAAATAAATACGGCAATGACAAAACTTTATTGCAAAACACAATTATTACAATGTATATATTGTATTCAATGTATATATTGTATTCAATGTATATATTGTATTACAATGTATATATTGTATTCAATGTATATATTGTATTACAATGTATATATTGTATTACAATGTATATATTGTATTCAATGTATATATTGTATTCAATGTATATATTGTATTCAATGTATATATTGTATTCAATGTATATATATATTGTATTCAATGTATATATTGTATTACAATACATGTATATATTGTATTACAATGTATATATTGTATTACAATGTATATATTGTATTACAATGTATATATTGTATTACAATGTATATATTGTATTAATGAGTTATGTGATGCACTACGGATCAAATCTTATCAATCTTATTTGATATTTTTACTGACCCCCATCAATAGTCATACAAGGCTGTATTTATATTTTTGCCATTATAATTATTTCACTATTTTTTAAACAGCCTTTCTTATAAAATTGTCTTAATCTTAATTGGGAACTACTCAATCTAGTGTATAAAAGCTACATCTTCGATTGCATGTCAAGGTGCCATTCTTGGAGATTAAACAGCTTTATATAGAAGGTAAGCACTATAGAAAGGATTTTGCTTCAATGACAAACTCAGCCAAACGCTTTCTCAATGATAAAAGTAAAAGCCTTAATGTTACACACTTAGCTAGCTTCACGGAAGCCATCTGACAGCTGCGAGCATCACTACATTTTTGAGTACACAGATGCCCACTACCACCTCATTTTGTACCTACAGGAATGGCTTAAGGGCTGGGCCAGTTATTCATACACAAGGGTATAAAAACAAATGGGGATTAAATTTTGCGATGGTCAAGTACATAATGAACAGAGTTGGTCTGGGAAAGATTTAATCTAGATCAGCTCACCTTCCAATTAACCTCCCATAAACATGACCATACCTACAGTAAGATGCACTGTACTGTAAAATACTAGAAAAGTGTGAATATATTTAATACCGATGGAAGTCAGCGCAAATCGGTGATAGTGGCATCATATTAATTTATTAATTTATCATTTATTTTTGAATTTTTATTTTGAGAGAACTGTAGTAGAAATGGAGAATACCGCCCGGTAATACTAGAACCAAGCTGTTGTGATGGACCACGACACCGCCCGGTAATACTAGAACCAAGCTGTTGTGATGGACCACGCCTGGTAATACTAGAACCAAGCTGTTGTGATGGACCACGCCTGGTAATACTAGAACCAAGCTGTTGTGATGGACCACGACACCGCCTGGTAATACTAGAACCAAGCTGTTGTGATGGACCACGACCTGTTTGACCTTTAACGACCCAGTAAGTTTTTTCCTTGGCCATCAGCTGTTGCATGGGTAGCTGATTGTAGCTCGATAGGCCATGCAAAATTTATACCCATGAACAATCGACACAAATCAACCTGAGAGGATCAAATCATTGATTTTCTCCCCCAATAGTAGGCCCTATCTCCTCGTTACCTGTACACACCCTGTGGTGGCTACTAATAATTACTTCTAAATTACGGAAGTATCCACTCCACTGTATGACCAGTAAGATATTTAATTGATATATAATACTTGAACACAACAGTCTATTATTTTACTTATTTCAGCAGGATATGTAATAATTTAGCCGGTAATGTTTATTTTAGCACTAACTGTTCATGAAATAGTTTACATGCAATACTTTAGCACTTATTACTATCATTACTTATACCTGTAGCTCAAAACTTCACTTAACATTCGTTTTTACATCTACCTTTATAAGCTAAATGCAGATTTGTTTAACCTTTGACCTATTGGTGAAGGTCACACTCGCCTAAATGCTGCACATTCTCTGCAGGTGATGCAGGTATATTTTAAATTTTCAATAAGATATCTTTAATGGTTAAACGTCTACAGCCCAGACAATATTTATTTTTAAAAGAATGCACCTATTTGACCTTGAGGTCAGGGCTGTAGTGTCCTAATTAAAGTTGACTGCATACCTTAAGTTTCATCAGATAACTTGGATGGTTTAACCCATTCACCCCTGAAATTGCATAATGAACTATTCCAACCTTTGAAATGGAAGAGTTCAAATGTGTCTTCAGGGGTGAATGAGCTAAAAGCTACAGCTCAAACCAGATGTTATGAGAGGAATCATCACTAACATAGTAGCTTCCATCATTTAAAGAAAAAGAAAACAAAATCATTCACTGGGGACAAATAACAAATGCAACCATTCAAATAATTTTTATATATAAACTAAGTATGATGAAGTTATTCCTCACACTACATTTTATTTATTTATGACAAACTGATACAGATAGCTGTAAATGGCCAGGCATCACTTGCTGGATCAGACCAGGTATGTATACGCCTGTTATTGTCAGCTAACGGACAGTTGAGAATTATTAACACCGGTTTTTTTCTCCGATATACTAATAAATCTCAAATAAAACAGGTTGATTGCTCTTGAAACTAAATAAATAATGACCAATGGCTTTTAAAAGTACAACAGTCGCAGGAAATCTGATCTACTGTTCAATGACCAATGGATTAAAAGTACAACAGTCGCAGGAAATCTGATCTACTGTTCAATGACCAATGGATTAAAAGTACAACTACCTCCTGAAATCTGATCTACTGTTCAATGACCAATGGAATAAATGTACAACAGTCGCAGGAAATCTGATCTACTGCACAAACAAATTGTTGGTTTTAACCACTATCACCAGTAATCTCCAATCACAAACCTCGCCTGTTTTACCAATCCCATATTTTTAACATTTAGTAAACAATGGCCTAGAACAAGTTTCCATGATCACATCATTCCTACTGTCTACCCAGCCCAATCAATCCTAGTCCTGTCAAACAGAACTAGCTGGTCACACAGCAATCCACCGCCACCCACCGCCACCCACCGCCATATTGTCACAACAGAAATCTATATCCTCTGACCATCTGATAGGTTGTATGACCTCCGATAGGTTGTACGACCTCTGATAGGAGTTGTGTTTATAATAAAACAGCACTGAAACTTGACACAATCACAAGATAGCAGTCATTAACAGCAAATTTTCTTACTCGTATTTTATAATGAACTTTTACAAAGATCAAATAAACATGGTTTCAAAATGTCAATGTCGTAAAAATGTATTTGCAAATGTCAAAATTGATCAGCCCTTTACAAAGGATGCGGTACTGAAAACAATACTATGGTATCAAATTTATTATTTTCCCTATCCTTTCCCATTAAATCTATGCTACCGTATGATCGGTTTCTTCATTCGTCTTTCTATGGCTGTCTACAATTCTTTCATAGGTTTTTCAATTACTTGCCAGATTTTCTACCCGAGGTCACCTTTGACTCGGAGGATCATTTGCCTTTCAATGATGATAATTAATTTCCTTGCCAATTTTTACTAGAATCCCCCATGGTATTGTACCAGCACCACCCCTAACTTTCCCCTCCAACTCCTACCTGTACATAACAATGAAATTAATTTCCTTAGTTCACAGTGACGTTTGGCCTGCCTTGCAAGACTGCTGCTAATTATCAAATATTAATGAAGCGTACTTTATACATAGCTATTGTAATCAGGGCGACAAGAGGAAGTCCCCTGGAGAATAGGTCACAGTTGACCGCTCAAATGAATCTGCATCAATGTGCCATACTCCGCCCCCAGGCAGCAGGTGGCCGAACCAGCTGACCACTGACCACTGACCAATACAAAGCCTTGTGACTATACCTGGCAGTCTCTCGGCAGACCTTTGGGTGACCAATGGCCATTATGTCACGCCAGCATTTTGTACCGAAGCTACTAATGATGTGTTAATGACATTTCATCACACAGTGGTGCTCTGGTTGTCAGTCCTGATCCCACCTGTGCTCACCTGTGCTCACCTGGACCAGGTACATATCAGCTAATTAATGGACACACAAAGCATCCCGATATACCCCGCACAACATGTAACAAAGACACCTGACATACAGCTGCCTACCTCCACTCCATTTTCCCAAGTTTTATAAATAACTAGCACTTTGTCCAGGTTTATGTAAAATCATTCAGTGCCAAATGCTAGATTTACAATGCTATTAACAGGAATACATCTGAACATGAAACTTCTTGTTTTATTCACAGCAACAAATATTTTTCTAGATTTTTTCTGCGTGGAAATTAACAACAAAATACCTGTACATCTTATTTAACTAGATTTTTTCTGCGTGGAAATTAACAACAAAATACCTGTACATCTTATTTTAACTAGATTTTTACAATTACAAAGGGTCACTGATTATTACAATCTCAACAAGATTAATCAGTTTCATTTAAAGTCATCTCTGGTGGCAACTCTTGATTTTTTTTGTAGCATCATTGATATTCTACAACTGCAAAACTGACTTTTCCCATACAATGGACACAGTATTAAATTGTAACCGTCCCTTTTTTCTAACTTAACCAATAAATTTGGTGACTTCAAGTGTTTTTAAATTCTGTTCATATTTTAAGAAAACCAAACAATTCTGCACACCTTGAATGCATTTTTGTGTAAACTTAAATACAATATGATAGGCCTTCCATTTAAGTATTTTGGGATGAATCAAATTCTGTACGATCCGAGAAGCCATAAAAAATCGTTGTTATAAGGCGGTGACATTAAAGTCAGTTTTTACCTGCGATCAGTTGTTGATTGGAAATGTAGCAGGTAAATGGATACAAGAAACATTCCACATACCTGGCTGTAATGACGAGGAGGGATCAATACCCAGGCAGCCCACCACATTACGCAAAACCCACGTTCATCTGCCTTAAAGCATCGGTGTAGTGTACGAGTAGTCAGGCGGGGGGGTCACGGCAACATGGCCGACTGTCAATACACCTGGGCTGTGGGGCCGGGGATCACACAGCAACATGGCTGTCACCACACCTGTGCAGTAGATACCTGCCACACATTGCCAGGTACCTCATGTCCTACCTTCTCACTGACAGCACACCTGAGTATCTGGCATCTATCTACAGGTACAGTGGGTGTTAGCTATTGGAGCAAATGCCATGTAACCACTGCTGGCTTTCTCCACAGCCATTTGTTGATACTGTTACCAGGTAACGACCAATCAGATCGTGCCAACAGGACCTCAGCTGCTGACGATGCTAAATTCTGATCATAGGTATTCCAATAACTGGTGATTCTGTCTCTTCTAATCAGGGCCAGTAATTCAGCTACGCTTGTCATGAGGTTTTACCAACTGACTCCCCACCTAATAATTTGACACCCTACAATTTTGGCGATAACAACTTTTCCAATAAATCCATTTATTAACACTGAATGATTCCCAACTCCCCTTGATGTTAATTATACATGTCAAGCATGCTCCTAACTAAACATACAAGGTAAAAGTACAGAAATAATTGGGTGCACGTGTGTTAGTGTAAAACATGAAAAAAATAATGAAAAACATAATCACTGTTGTTTGGACTTAGCGTGATTCCAACGCTGGAACTCCAGGGTGAAATGCCAAAGTTATTAGAGCATCATTTCTGATTCCTTGTTTCTTCATTTTGACTGATTGGAACTTGTTCCACAATAATTTTCGTCGTTCCAAAACACTTATCAGATCCATTTTGACACAACAGAATAAATAAAATGCTTTATTAAAGATCCCCCAATATTAAAGGCAGCGTAAAGTTTAGGTTGAAAAGTCTTAGCATTCTTGTGATAGATATTGACTTTCTATTCACAGATCCTTCAATACCTGTAGTAGTTTGTTTTTTTCCTTTATCTTGCAAACATAATAAAAAAAATAGATTAAACACTGCAGCCAGTCGTCTGTCCTTTCTCCAACTTGCCCATTGTGTGGAGTGTGTTTTTGTAATAACGGAGAGTATCAGGGCCCATAGGCTTGATAGGGTTAGACATCTGCTGGGGGGACAAAGTCCCGAAGAAAGGGGACCATACAAACATCGGGAGCATATGTTATTTTACCGGAGAACAAATATTTGACCTGCTATATTTACACCTAGTCGTCACACACCTCAATACAACCGATAGAAATGTTCCAGTAAATAACAACTCAGTAAACACACTTCTTTTATATCAGCTGGAAACTGGAACAAGGGTCTCCTCCATTCCACCTTGTAGCTGCTTCATATTGGTAAACATTTCATCAAACAATAGCCAGTTCTTTGTAGAAAGAAGGATTACTTCTAAAGGATGTTTCTCTCCATTCTTTTGTATCTTTCTTTGTACTCCTTCTCGATGTAAAACACCTAAATAACTCGTTACTTCCAACACCAGTTCCACAACCTATCTAAACTACTAACACAACTCGACCGTTCTCAATCCCATCATTTCAATGTGATGCATGATTTGTTAGAATTATTCACTTATGGACATTAATTAAGATTTGTACTAGTATATTCTTCACTTCAACCCTTTGTTCCCCAAACAACTTTCCATGATATCTCCTACAATTGAAAACTAACTTTTCAGGTGCCCCCCCCCCCCCTCTGAACTCTGAAGAACAATCTCCCTCATGCTGTATATCATGTAGTCATCTATAACACCATATATATTCTATTGCTATGGCAGGTACCTATAACGTTCAATTTAATGACATCATAAATAATGAGGTTACAATTTTCTTTGGAATAAACAACCTGAAGAATCCCTTAGAGGAGCTAGAAGTACTGAAGATAAGCTGCAGAGAATACTTTTTTATTATTTCTTCATAATTGTCATTTTGAATATGACATTATAATTATTTATATATATACTCTGGCGATCTCCATCCCTTGCCCACCCATGCATGTTGGAGACCCATTAGCTGGCCCGTAATACAAGCTTCATATTGATTTCAGGTGAGGACAGGTGTTCCATTTACCGACACTAATTAGGTAATTAGGCTAAATTAACACATTAGATCACAATTTCTTACTACTACTGCATAAAAATGTCCAGTTCTGTGTATGTGCCAAATTATCATTTTAACCACCAATCTTTGATGACTAATATATACAGTGCAGTATATGCTACATTATACATGTAAAATAGGATTCTTTGTTTTCTGCCCGAGATAAATCATGTATAAGATGGGTGAAGCGTACAAAACAATGAAACAATTATTTTATTTCAATACCTTTTTACCAAGACATTAATTTCTGTTATAGTATGTTATTACAAAACAGGCTTATCCGGCCACCATGTCAAAACACACCGCGATAGCCACACCTAGCCACACCGTCGGTACTGATGCAGGTTCAACATTAACCCGGTGTCCAGCCCGACACAGAACTGTACATCAAATCATCTCTGTTTGCTCATCACAATCTTGTAGGGCCATTTGATCCTATCAGGTAGAATTCATTTATACTGCTCTACATGACCAGTATAAATACCTGCGGACTGAGCCGCCCATTCTGCCCACTTTCCTGGATCTCTTTCATGTCCGCTGATGGAAATAATGGTCAGATACCAGGTCTTTAATCACCCTTGCTAACCTTAATTATCTACCCAAAGACGGTTCAGAACAACAGACAGCCTTAAAATGACAATGCATCTTTATCCCAACAAGCCCAGTACAGGCATGCAGTGCTGGTACGATGTACAATGGAATTTACTTTTCCTACCTGGAAAAGATTTCTCATTAGGCATTTCTTATTAACATTTTCATAATGACAATTCGGAAAAATCTGTTCATTATAATACTTCTCTGATCTCCCACACAGCAAAGGACGCGCTAAGAAAGTCATACCATTTGTCATGATAATTGCGGAGGAAGAAATATCAAGGAGGAAGTTCACAATTTTTATTTTTATTTTTTAAATAAATATGTATTCCAGAAACCCTTTCATTCCACTGCACACAAAGGGCATTCACATCCACTGAATACCCTATAGTAGCAAAGAAAGCCGTCTTTTCAATGAGCTGATATCTAATGTTTCTATAGAACATCTGCTTTTGAAAGGTCGTGGACATTTCACCTCAACCTACAGGCTGGTATTTTTAATCATTACATATCTGTGCAAGTGGAAATCAAGCTAAAGCCATGAAATATTTTCGTTTTCTCTCATCATGTCTTATTTACATCAGTTTTCTCTCATCCTGTCTTATTTACATCAGTTTTCTCTCATCATGT
>JAUMHH010156934.1:0-18265 GCA_032359455.1 Chlamys rubida | reverse complement strand
AACGCAACGCAAACGCAACGGAAACGCAACGGAAACGCAACGCACTTTTGGTAAAGAAAAACGGTCCAGGGTCTGTAGATGAGATGTTGTAACCACCTGTACATGTACCTGTAATTAGATTGTTGATCAACGTCTATGAATAAACATAACTATTATCAACTGTTACTTGTGTTTACGGCTGCTGTGTTACAGGGTTCACAAGTATACACACTTTATTTACGGCTGCTGTGTTACAGGTTCAAAAGTATACACACTTTATTTACGGCTGCTGTGTTACAGGGTTCACAAGTATACACACTTTATTTACGGCTGCTGTGTTACAGGGTTCATATAATTAAGGATTGTATGCCCACCCCCTGCCGTTTCAACAATAGTTAAGACCAACTTGAATTTCAACTTTTTGGCCCCTGGCATCACCGGGGAGTCCTAGTAGGACGAAAAAGCCGTATGGTGTAGTGTAATTCATTTTCAGGCATACTGTATCTATTACCAATTTTTATAGGTGCACTCGCATTATTGTGTCGTACAATGTACGTTCATCTTTACTACATGGTATGAGGGGTAATTACAAAAGAAAGGATATTTATCCTCCCCATTCTGCGCTAGAAAATGACGTTTTTTTTTCTTCTGTAGGATTTAAACCGCACAGGCCAATATTAAACTACAAATGAAATTTAGCTCATCAGTCAATATAGCCTGCTGGTTGGTAGACTATTGTCTACTTAGTATCGGCAATCAATACACTCTATCATGTTCTCAAACGTTTATGCAGGAAGAATATTGCTTTAATTATAAGCACGATTTCTAGACCAGTGATGGGTTTTTTCGAACACTAACTGAACTATTTGCCCTGTACTTGTTGACTTTTGGTATTGGTCTAAGTGTGAGAGGGTGTGTTCCTCAACTATGTTTGGTATTGGACTAAGTGTGAGAGGGTGTGTTCCTAAACTATGTTCAGTAGGCTTTGTTCTTGTTGTTATGGCTTCAAAACATCATTTTGCTGTTCGAGAACGTCAATGATCATAGTTCTTGCTGTCGCCCAAAGTGATTATATTTACCACCGTCCTAAAGACTGACACCATTCGTAGACAATTGAAAACTGCAATAAAGGCGGTAATGTTGGCCATGCAATTGCGCGACTGGTCTCAATACGTTCCCTCAATGGGGTTACCTCACGCGGTTTAGCGCCCTGACAAGGAAACACTCCAGGGGGAGTTATAATCGATATATTAAATTGAAAACTGCAGACATTAAAGTAACATGCAAATGGATGAGAAGCAAATCGCTTAAATAGACACGATCTCTCAAAGCAAATATGTAATCATCTTCCTAGCGAATCAGTTTACGAGTTTTAAATGAAGAAGCTTGTGTTACAAGAGAAGGAATGTGTGTGAATTACACACTAATCACACATTTGCTTAGTGTATGAGTATTGTGTGTGTATTGACACAAGAATGACACCGTTTCTTAGCAATGTGTGTGTATAACACACTTATGACAACCGTATTACATTGGAGTAATGTGTGTGTGCATTACAAACTAATGACACCCGTATTACATTGTAGTAATGTGTGTGTGCATTACAAACTAATGACGCCTTTGCTAAGTCCTGCTTGTATATCGACACAAGAGTGACCTTTTTTCTTAGCAATGAATGAATAACACATTATCTGATCAATGTGTGTGCATTACACAATAGTGACACATTTGCGTAGCAATGTGTGTGTATTGACACACGATTCAAACGTTTTCTTAGCAATGTGTGTGTATTGACACACGATTCAAACGTTTTTTTAGCAATGTGTGTGCATTACACGCAAATTAGTAATGTGTGTGCGAAGAACACATTTTAACAATGCATTTAACACACTTATGACAGGTTTTCTTTATATTGTTTGTGCATTACACACGAACGGCACACGTTCCTATTATTATGCATTACACGCTAATTACATGTGTCCCTCTGCACATTTCAGAGGTTTCAAAAAGCACAAAAACGGTTCCGGAGTTTGGCCTACTTCTCATTGCATTGCCGATCTAATAATCATTTTCAAGATGAATAGTTAAAAAACACAATCAAATCAAATGAATTGGAGGTATTCTGCATCAAGCGATTTATTGTAAATGAGCATTCAACATTTTGGAATTGTTATAATTATCGTATGCAGATTTCTTGTAGCAAGATAACCACTTCTTAACGAATGCAATATTCCCTGATAGCTTTATTCGAATGTAATGATTTAAATGTATTTTTGTAACGACTGGTAGGCGACGTTCTAACTCTGTTCAGGAACAATTCTGTCCGGAGCATATTCTTATTTTATAATTAGGCAGTGTATAAAATCCCAGAGCATGCCTATTTGTAAAGAGACTAACACCGGGATAGGCGACGCTGTAGAAGCATGTGAAAGTTTAAAATTAAACAGACAACATTTCAGTTTTTATTTGCGATACATTAGAACGTTTGATTCCAAATTGATGTCCTTAAAGCCACTTCAACAGATATTGGCATTAATGAGCCTTAAAGAACCACCAACCAGCTACCGGAAGCGTAGGATTTTAACAGCATAATAAGAAAAAAAACAAAAGACAAAAATGTTATTGTGACATTCGCCTGAAGCGTCGACTATTCTATGTAACAGCTGCAGGTTTTGGTAATTCTCGTTTGCCGTGTGACCCTCTGCGGCGGCCGACAGATGACATTTTCATGGATGAAACCTGTTAGAAACTCAGTGTTATCTATTGTCTCCATCCATCTACCCGGGCAGTTACCTTGGGAACCATATCACGTGTCGTAATTGTTCCAGTAGAAATTCGTCCTCCCTTGATGTTTGGACCAAACTTTCCTCATGGCGTATACAATTTGATTGCAAAATCACACAGGTTCCTTTATCCATCGATTGCTCTTACTCTTCATTTCATACATTTCGTAAATGCACCTGGCAGATCGAAAACTTACTTAATATCATATGTAAAATGTGTATGGGTTCCCTGCAACAAAGCAGTGATTGGTTTACGATGTGTACCAGTGTGTAACTGACTGTATACAATGTACTATCTCACCATTCTTACACATAAACGGCAACTCAAGACTATTTGCTTTCCATTACAAGTATTGACAAAGAACAATTTCAATGATTCAACCCCTCTTAAGTAAACGTTTACCCTTTTTGTTGAAATTTTCTTCAAATTTAAAGTGAACGTGCTTCTGTACAGCTTCCTTGTCGTGTTATAGCGTGTTAGTGTGTGGGAGCAGTGCTCAGTCTTACTCTGGAATCTGATTTTAATGTGTTTCTGAGAAGCAATACCCCCTCACGGACGATGTAAAACACACACGTATGTTCTCGTTTCAACATCCCGCTTGCTTCTAACTCACTGTATACCCACTTACAGTGAGAATGTTTAAAACCTATCCCTAACCATTTAAAGCACACTTCAGACACAATGACGTTATCTTGGAGCTATCCTAGACGACGTAACACTCGCTGGCTACCACGTAGAGAAGGGCACATGTACTCAAGAGATATCTCGGTAATTAGAAACAGTTTAAAATAAGAATATACATGATAGGGTTAACATACTGAGAGTCAGGAAGGATGAACAAAGTGCTGTAGGATTGTCGTATGGTAGTAAGAATTACTATGTAACACGTGGAAGTAAACATGCAGAGCAGAAATGTTGTTTACGGTCTTTATGTTTTCAAAACCGCTGCAACATTGATGTTGTCGCGTATTGACATGAGACAACAATATTATCGTCGTCACCAAAACCACTACAAACAACAACAATAACAACAACAACAACAACAACAACAACAACGCAGTAAGCAACAATGTTACGTTCGTCATCACAAAAGCCCCAAATAGCAGAAGCAACAACAGAAATATCACCGCCGTCATCACAACCAGCACAAACAACAACAGAAACAACAACATCATCGTCGTCATCAAAACCACCACCAACAACAACAGAAACAACATCATCGTCGTCACCACAATCACCACCAACAACAACAGAAACAACAACATCACCGTCGTCATCAAAACCACCACAAACAACAACAGCAACAACAACAACTGCAATAATGTCACCGTCGTTACCACAAATACCACAAACAGCAACAGCAAAAACAAAACAAAACCCCATTATTACCGTCGTTACCACAAGTGTGACGACAACAAGAAAAACAACCATTACATAAACAAAATAAGCAACATCACAACCCAACGACCATCAACACTGCCAACAAGAATAAACATAACACCGGCTTAACATTGCATTGTAAAATGGATATACACTGCGACAGAGGCGAACGGCGGACTAACAAATATGTGAGGGCAATGATCATTGGGCAAAAGATTATAATATCTCGAATGTATATATGTTTCCCTGCCAGAATACTGAAACACTCTAGATTAGCTGACCCCATTATGGAGAGGACTAACTAACCTTACTATAGATAGAAATGGGAAACGATACCGGTGTGTGGTTTACTGATGGTGCCTTACCGGATTAAGATCACGCCAGGGTCTAACGAGTCAGTATGTAAGCTGTCGTATCCTTGCGGAACCACACTGTCCCGCCAAAATGTCACCTTACGATAAGCGTCTGGTGGACAATGATCTCAGGTATAGAGCATTCACATTGGTTTTATAACTGCCGGAGCAATTAATACAGGTTTGGATTTTATAAGCAAAACCAGTAGGCTAAACACTACAATGACATAATTCCTTTTTACTTAGAATAGGAAGCCATTCATTTCTAAATAATATCCTTTGTCGTCACTCTGAAATAATTCACACAAACAAAGAACTCAACTACGCAACCGGCAGCTAACGACAATCATTTCGACTTTTATACTGACACTTAACGAAAACAGAAATGTTTTCCTTAATCTTTATGTGTAAAAAATCGTAGTCATAATAGCCGACATTTCGAAATATTATTTCCTTAAAACATGATGGCATCTATTTTCTCATCGCCTGATTAATGTATGTTTGATAGAATTAAGCCCACAGATAAATGTATAGGCCCGGACGGTATGTGGCAGGTTATTTGATTGTCAACAAGGGTTCCCCAGCACATCGACATCGGGCCCGTCAACCTAGTCCTTCCAGGTTCTATGTCGTGTTTTTTGTGAGAACTGAGATTATATAATTGTATATGTATCCCTTGAGCAATATCGAGAAACGGGCAGATTTGTAAGATTTATATCCCCTTCCAACATTAAGGAATATTATGACACGTATATGTATATGTTGCCATGACAATATGGCGTGGATTAACGACATATGCCGTTAACCAGTTTATAACCAAATAATTTTGACGTTAAACGACGTCACTTGTTGCCCAGAGGCCATATATATATATAACCAATAGCTCTGAGTTAATTCAAGTAAAAAAGTAGGATATTTCGCCGGTGCTATAGAAATGTACATAAATCTCTAATATAAGTATTTGTTTTGTTCCTTTTCCGTATTGTTAGAACACATTGATAAATTTCTGACAGCAAGGCCATCTCCCTCTCAACATTTCCTCCTCGCGTACACTGTATAGAGTAGTCGTCAGAAAACATCACGTACCGACAGTAAAGGAAGGCTCTGTGACTTCCTGAACCAGCTTGAACGTTTTATATTTGTTTATGATCATATTAATTTTATCCAAGAATGCGTTATAATGGCACTGATTATTGGGTTGGCATGTTTACTGCGTGAGTACGCTGCTTAAATACTATCTATATTACCCGATCCTTCTTTTTATATCCTTAGGGTGCAAAAACACAACGCTCCAAAATGTTTAGGATCGCAATTACATTACTGTCATGGGGATAGTTAAGAAACTGTTTATTAATTTAGTTTTGAGATTTACTTTCTTACAAAGACAGTTAATGGTTTCCAATTGTTTGGTTAACTTTGCCTTTCACATTGAATAACGTTCAATCACATTCTCCCAGAAGCCATTAAGGACTTAACATGCTAAAATCCAGTAGACACATCGTACTACTCTATTATGAAGTTGCTCTAAAAATATTTAAGAAACAGTCGAGAAAAGACACTTAGTTCACGACCTGCAACAAATTTAAGAATGCAATTTAACATGAGTATTAGTAATATGATATGACTTCTATAATGCATGAACTGGGACCGTTCTATCTCTAGTTCTGATCATCCTTTTAACCCGTATGCCCTTAATCGTTAAGCAGGGAATACTGTGTACAGACCTGCTCGTCTTTATAATGGTGTCATTGAGGATTAGGTACACACATTTACACACGTTCCTTTGGCATTTTCCTCACATATCGGAAATCCTTACAGAGAAAAAAAATTAGGAACGCAATTTTGAGATTATGTTATAAATAGAAGTCTTGTTAAATGTATCCTTCATCCTACCGTTACACTTCTGGCACAACATAACGCGATGTGTAACATTAGTTTGTAATTATTTCGTTTTGGTTAAAAAAGCACTATTTCTATGTGGGCTAGTTTAGTTACATTATTTTTTTATTAATTTCTATTGGGGTAAGATTTTCATTATTTCTACATGCATGTGGGTTATATTATCATTATTTGAAGGTAAGTTAATCTATAATGCTATGAGGGTTACATTATCTGTATTTATATGTGGGTTCCATTATCTTTATTAATATGTAGATCACATTATTCGTATTTCAATGCGGATTATATAATTTTTATTTCTATGTGGGTTACATTATTTGTATTTCTATGTGTGTAACATTATTTGCATTCCTATGTGGGTAACATTATTTGTATTTCTATGTGGGTAACATCACCTGTATTCCTATGTGGGTAACATCATTTGTATTCCTATGTGGGTAACATCATTTGTATTCCTATGTGGGTAACATCATTTGTATTCCTATGTGGGTAACATCTTTTGTATTCCTATGTGGGTAACATCTTTTGTATTCCTATGTGGGTAACATCACTTGTATTCCTATGTGGGTAACATTATTTGTATTTCTATGTGGGTTTAGTGACATAATACAGCGTCAATATAGAAAGAGGACGGCCTCCAGAGTACTGACCACTAAACTACACTTAGCCAACGTGGCTACATATCAATAAGAGGACAACATAAACTAAATACAAGATTCGCATCCGAAACCAGGTATAAGAGATACATGTCATGTCACTCACCAAATCTATCAAAATGTGAAGTTAACAATCACGAACTAAGACACATTGAACCTGTTTTCAATCCTGGCAGACACTGAAATGTAATATTTGAAAACGAGGTGACGATGATAACGGGTTTTGATGACGAGCATGTCAGCAGTGTAGATAAAAGCCTCTAAACTAAAACAAAAATTGACTTAGTAGTTGATTTGGCAACAGAATGGATCCTTCAAAACAATGAAAATATAAATATAAGTAATTTCTATATTGTTTTTATATACAAATGTATATTAATCTAAAAAACAATTCAGGCTTGTAGGTATTGTCGTTGATGATGAAATAACGTTAATTATCGGAAAATGGAAGTCGTACAATTTGACAGATATTTTGGTTATGAAGCAATTACTGTTGCCATACTAAAGATGTCAAGATACAAAGTATGATGTATTCCTTATTTTTATTTCTGATCAACAAGATGCGTGTAATTAATGAATAAAATCAATATATTTAAACGTCAAGGATAGAGTTTTAATAGCACTTGCATAAACCAAATTTAAAACTGGACCGGAAGTGGTGTTCAGATTTAAACTAGTCCCCAAAGAAAAAACGGACATTTTGATGAAATATACCCGAAAGAAACTACACATATTGTTGAGCACGTAAAGACAAGATTATCCTCGGTACTATATTACAAGTATGTTGTTGATAGACCCCGTTGTCAGTAATGGCGGCCGACTGACGTGTCGTGGAATGTTACATCAGTGCTGCCACGAGCTGTGTGGCACCTTATTATCTATGCATTTACGTACTGTACATAAAAACGCAATAGCACCAGCTCGCCCATCAGGTAACAAATCAGTCAGCCATGACATACGACGTCGTTCAACGTAGTATTGGTATGTGCCGTGTGGATTCTCGTATTTTTTATATCAGTTGTATTTCACTTATTTGACCTTTACTTATGACATATCACATTGAACTATGAAAAATTACACCGCATTTTATACTACATATACCATCTGCATTTTATAAGCATGTGTTTCTCATTTTTTATCTATACTATTAAATTACTCCTTTGAAAACAAAGTGTTATGCAGGTGTGCACAAGTGTAGGACGTAATGACAAAATGAGCAGACTCCCTCACGTCTTCAATAAAGAAAACAAAACGAGACGCGCGCTTGTTAGTTAAAGCAATAACTACATGTATGCATGTATCTTTAACAGATCCCGTGTTAACTCATGCCTACAGCTGTGATAGTAAGGGAAGAACAATGAGTTCGTCATTTGGACCAATAGACATCAAATCAGTGATGAATTGCGACACATTATCATTTGATAGAAGTTTATCACTTATTTTTGTTCCGCGATGAGCAACAGACCAGCTTCGAATCGCCTGATAAAACCCTAATGCAAAAATAATCACCTGAAACAAGCACCCTGACTATTACCGCTGACTCGGTCTCCGAGCGTAGGATGACTCGTTATGACCACCAGTGTTCCGATCGGTTTTCCATCACTTGCTGATTTACACCTCATTCGCAGACCAGTTTACGACTTCCGGTTTTAGCTAATTCTCCCGCCACTTCTATGACGTTGGAGGTGCACGAAGGGATTCTATAATCATCCATTTATAAGATGTTGTATAAAATTTCAATTGTTATTATATGTTCCATTTTTCCTTCCCACCACAAATTTTATTCATTTTGTATTCAGCTATTTTGGTTTTTATTGAAAGATAAAACCTATTCAATGCCCTCCCCTTAACCTTACGATAAGTCGGATGTGTTCTGCGAGATCTCTGTACGTGTGATGGGATCCATATCACAATGAAGGATTGTCCGGTATAGGAGACTTACGACTGATATGAATGTATGGGCAACAAAACAATGTAATTATCATATGTATCGAACCATCTTCACCGCTCTCGTCTACATCAACGATGTTCGTATTGTGAAACAGCTATGCCAGTTTATTCTTAATGCACGACAAAAACGTACAATTACAATTAATTGAGAGAGAAATGTACTTTGCGCATTTGAATACCAAGGGGGCACTAAAGTTGCGTATAGTGTAATCTAGCGATCTGTAGAGACCAAAATAGAGTAGTACCAGCACCGACAGCCGACCTTCAGCAGATATACGCTACAACAGTCCGTACATGTGTGTGCAGTGGAAGTAACCCTCTGTACATACATCTTCGTCATCCACCTTCCCACAACCACACACACGTCTTACATACATACTGACGTCAACATTTACGAAAGGCAACATTGGCGATAATATTGTAGATTTTAGATGAATCTTGTTATTTATTTTAATTGTTGATTTTATGCATTCTTTAAATTCAAGCTGACATGTCCAAACTGTGTCACAGTGTCATACGTCATGCATTTCACGTTCATGCTCTACACATTGTCTGTTACAATAGCACTAGAATGTGACTAGCTTTGTTGACGATATCTTACAACTATCAGCAGTTCATAAAGTCCTCTTCAGGAGTAAAGGAGGACAACATAACTTTCATCGCATGCTCTATTTGTGGTCGTTGATGTAACTTACGTTTGTTCATTTGTATACAGTTGTAATATAATAATGAAGGAGTAAACCTGAAATCTGTTATTAAGATAAGCACTCGCCACATAGGTTGTTTTTTGGCATCCCGTATTTGTTAAAAAAAAGAACACCATATGGTTATGGACAAGAAAGCATTGAGGACAAACACCTTGGGCCAGCGAAAAAAATCTTGTTATGTAACACTTATTGCGACCATATTATACACATTCAAATGGAACTCTGAGTTGACACATTCTCCAGATATTCGTTTCATCGGAAGACCATATGCATAAGATTTAGCTGGGTTTAGTGATAAATCTGGCAGTCGAAGGTGTTTGAAATCACCAGATGACAGATGGACATTGTTTTAACCATACAATTAGTTAATTTTCCAATTATGGAAGTTTAAAATCGCTTTTGATAGAACAAAATTATTCATTTAAAGAACTCTCTAAACTAAATGAATGACTATGCTGGACTACCAAGAGCTATACCAATTGTCAGGAAAAATTGGAGTTCGGTGGACGCAACCCTACCTCAGAAACGACTGTCTTCTCAAGTATATATCAAATTAAATATTGATATGTTAAGAGTTTAACACGGGGTTTAGAATGGTTACAATGTAAGACCCTTTTAGGTTTTACCACAGCCTCGTTTTAATCGCCAATGGCATGGAAGTTAAAGAAAAAATAATGAATGAGCGTAATTTTGAAAAACCAGAATCACGTCATATATATTGATAAAAAGCTAATACATGTACAGTCAACGGCAATATCTCCTTCGTTACCATCGTAACATAATTGACGTAAGTAATTATCATTACTGTGTATAAAATATTCGATGATTGGATGTTATAGTTGTATGAGACCTGAACAATTTCTATTTCTGAAGAAAATGATTGATCAAACAGCACATGTATATATCTACTGATTCTAACTGTAATGAATGTTAAATCGCTCATATAACGTAGTTATGACTAGGAAGTAATTTAACGTTAAACAAACATAAAACGATGTTCAGCTGTATTGCATAGGTGTAAAACAACATTAATTCATGGAGTACATGGCATTTCTTCATATTTCCACACCAAGAGTCCACTGTTTTCATTTCAGCGAAACAATTGGTTAAAATAATGAACAAATACAACAATAACAACGTTTTAGAATTTCAGCGATGCAAAGTAACTTATTAAAATCCAATGAACATAGCTGTAAATAAGGCGTAATCCAAAACAATGAACCAAACCAAACAAAAAGGATGTAAGTTTTAGTTGTTTTAATCAATGTAGACGGTTTGCCCCCCGCCTAACACGAGCTTTGGGGATTTAGGTTTATGGGTTTCTACTATTGGGGATTTAGGTTTATGGGTTTCTACTATTGGGGATTTAGGTTTATGGGTTTCTACTATATTCCTGATAGAAACATCGACCACACGATAAATCAACATGATGGCGATCGGAGATCATGGTATGAAAATATACCCTGTCATACATCGATATGGTCCCGTTGAGTCGTGATTTGATCATGAGTTTTCTCCAGCAACGTTTCTTTACGGACTCCGTCGATCAGTTTTATAGCTCTGCTCACCTAACAATCTTGCTAAGCACGGGGAAATGTTGTCTAAGTACCCATTGACTGAAGGGCTCTCAACTCTTCCCGCTGGCCTAGGAGATAAAACGCCATTTATATGATACATTTCAGACAAGAAGTTTCGTTTTAGAAATATGAAATATTAGTAGATAGACGTACACTACTTTTATTCGTTCTGATTATTCTGGTTAACATAATTACAAGTTTGTACAGGCGTTAGATTGGAGAGTGTTTCGGATGTGAAATGGCGTACTGTGTATAATGGGATCGTCTCCCCTATCTCTTCAACAACAATTTATTCTGTTACAGTTTCGGATAATGTGTCACATTTACCTTCATGCGGATTTTCTATCTCATAATTAACGGACAATGTCTTAATAAGCATTATCAGTCTAATAGAAATTGACGTCAAAATGGCTGACCAAAATTTATTTTGCGATAAACACTTTTTTTTGTTTATTTTGTAATCCCCCTAAATGTGTCCTGTAACTATATAAAACAAAGGTAGTCAATGCTTTCCGCATGGCTAAAATAGGTACTTCCTTACTCAATATCTATAGTTACTGTTTTATCTGATAACTAGAGAGTATTATTGTCGTAGATCATGATACCATCGTCATATAATTACACCCAGCTTATTTTCCGACTAAGATTGATTGCGTTTCTAGCTTGTTTTGTGAGCCAATTGCAACTACTGTAATTGAAAATTTCCTAAAACACGGTATTATATAAAAAAAAACAGAAGATTTAAAAATCATACATGTACTGGTAACTTCAAGGTATAAAAGAATAACACAAAAAATGACACATTTTTGTCAACTGTAATTAAATACAGAAATATAAGACTATGAATTTTTTTTATAAACCCTTCGAACACAAGAATGCATAAAGCCTCGTATGAAGTGTCATCTAACATATTTTTTGTATTATTAGCCAACTCATATAAATTCTATTAAATGTTGATAGCTCAATGGCGCCTGGAATCTAAGGTGGCCTCTGTATCATTTACTGTATTTTTTGCTACACCACATTAAAGTAAAATGTAAACATCATGCATTCAAAGCAGGTGTTTTACTGCACTAGCCATAATGTCATTAGGTAGGTAACAGAATCAGACCCTACAGTCTGCCTCCAAATTATATAATACAATTAGGAGTTTACGTGCAACAGCCTAAAGTATATTACAACAAAGTCCAACATTTCGTCCACTTAAGAGCCATTTCAAAATGTCTTTCACTGAATGTCACAGACGAGACATGGTAGTATGACACCCTATCCGACCAGATATCTTATAGTGACAACCCCTTAACTAGTGAACGTGTGAGGTAAAAGAAAAAGTACAGGCGTCACCAAACTGATAGTACAAAAATAAATCCATGACTATGCAGGTGCCTAGCATTAGCTGCTTACTACAATCATGTAATGCAAACCTCGTCATGCAATGTCTTGTTTGATGTCCTCCGAGATGTGTGATACAATGTAGGGTTTGCGTCTATTTTCTAACAGTTTTATCTCATGTCCAAAACACTGATACAGCCTCATGCTCAGGGTAATAACATTATCCTTAAGTGGCATGTGGTCTCACTTGACCATTAAAAGCATTTTGATGACTCGGCACACCATTGGAGACCTCACAAATATCAGCTACCCTGCACGATTCTGCCTAAACAGCATGTCTTGTTGCACAATTTCTGGATGTACACATGTGCTTAGATCCATCAATTATACCTTCACAGGTACATGTACGTGGCCGGGGTGACACAAGGAGGTCGCGCCACTATACATCAGGTGTGTGAATATGGGAGAGGCAGTAGATATTCGGTATTAAATCTCAAGGATAGTATCACGTGTCATCAATTCATGTATTGATGTTTTCAAGTGATCATATGCAGCATACAACTCAACATCGCCAGTCGCCAGGTACTGTCCGTAGGTCGGTGGTCAGTCGCCACGTACTGTCCGTAGGCCGGTGGACAGTCGCCAGGTACTGTCCGTAGGTCGGTGGACAGTCGCCAGGTACTGTCCGTAGGTCGGTGGACAGTCGCCAGGTACTGTCCGTAGGTCGGTGGTCAGTCACCAGGTACTGTCCGTAGGTCAGTGTTTTTTTCTCCAGGAAATCTGGCTTACCTCCATCACGAAAACCTGGCACGTCCTTAAATAACCATAGCTGTTAATAAGACGTACAACACAAACAAACAACTCAACATTCCAAGAAACGCCTTATCACAAATATCTCATCATTCCAAAAATTATCTATCGCAAAACAATATATATATCATGTTCTTATACCGCCATAGCTGAAACGTAATGAGCAAGCATTGGATTTTCATATCAGATGCAGTCTAGAACGTCTTGTGATTAATCGATTGGTCAGAGTCATCTACAACATCATAAAGTACAGTGTATGTACGATATCGGGCAATGTGAATAATGTATCTTTTATCTACTGTTTTATTCTTATCTAACCTTTTTGAAATTGCAATCTACCGTTACAAAATGATAAAAAAGATACTTATTCGTTGTGGTAAACACTTTTTACCCGGAACATATCGTAGGTTTTCAGATATTTTGACTTGATTTTACCGATAAAACACACATTTAAAATACAATGAAAAACATTAAATATCTCAACAGTATATTTAAGAATATGTTAAACTGCAAGAATGTGGCGTGCAATCATTTTGTATCTGGTGTTATTTTTTATTCGAGATATATTTTGACCCCCCCCCCAAAACCTACTGGGAACCCGTTGAAAGGTGACACGACACGATTGCATTGTTTTCCCATTTCTAGTGGGCTATCTATTTTGATTGAAGTACTTTGACCTCAAAGGTGCATGTTATAATACCATGCTTTTGACACGTTTGATTATATTAAATCGTAATGAAAAAACGATCTTAGATTTTGAAGCGTTGATGCTCGTGACCCGTGTGGTTAAAGGATGTAACAGCGGATGTCCTCCCTCGTTAACTGTATCGTGCAATACCATTGGTCAAATTTGTCAGTTTTATGTTTGTTTTTATTCCTTTTCATCTTTTATGATTGTCGATTTGAACATTTGTTACGCGGGTGCTGTGTTTCATTTCAATTGCTAGACATCCATTTATGCCGAACTCGGATTGTCTGAGGAATTTTGAATCCCATTTCTGTGCCGTGTCCGTGTGTCCAATGTCTGCTGAGGTTACAATCCGTAACCGGTTTATAACCTGCAGGGATGATCGCTTTGATAAAACATTAATCATGGGCATTGGATTGCAACGAATGTGTCATTTAATAAAACAAAATCAATAAAAAAGTAAATATCGGTTCCAATTCTTAAATCAATTGCATTTAGGCTTCTTTTTGCATTTGATTCAATTACATTGTTTCGTGACAAAAAGCATTATAAGAAAAAATCAACTTCAACATGTTGATGTTGTATTTTATTAGACACCAGAATTATCCAGAAAATAAAGTGTAGCTATATGAGATTTCTTTTATCATGGGCGAACCAAACCCAGGTTCTTAAATGACCATAGCTGTTGATAGGACGTTAAACAATACTAAAACAAATCAAACCAAGCCAACATTTCGTCGACAGAGTGACGTATCTTACCATCCAACAGTCACACATGTATTACGTTAATGGAAGCACGTGACATTTAACGTATCTATTTGACCAATGCTTTAAACATCTTGTAGACAACTTTCCTTTTCTTTTCAAGAATGTTTGTCAACATATTTTAGTGTAGGTTAATTAACTTGATATTTTTTAAATATTTTTTCTCCGTAACATAAGAGTGTAGATGATTAAGCAATACTGTGAGAATCGAAAACCAGTGATTAAGTTCAGAACTGTCGTTTCCAGCACACATTTACACTGAGATATGTGGACAGTTATTCTCAAAGGTGAGGCATAAGTATTTATCCCAAGCTTCCCAATGTATTTTTCCGCTCGTCTCCACTACCGAAACCAATATAAAACATTACTTTAATGAAGAATAGTATTACATTTAGCAAAGGCCGTATCGATATGACATCAGAAATAATATTTACAACAAATGTGTCAACTAAATACCGGCCATAATGGGACGACATGACGAAATACATCAAATTCGCCCCGTTATCTAGTTTGGCATCAGATGGTCTGTCTGATAAGACACTATTGACGAGCTCGCAGTGAGGGGATGCTGCGCAATGTCTATTTCCCAGGCACAACTCGACCCCTCCAGGGGCCCCACTACACAACTCGACCCCTCCAGGGGCCCCACTACACAAACGGTTTGGGCGTGCGGGAATTGAAGGTGCACTATCGGTTTCATTAGGAATAATGATACTGAAAACATCACAGCAATAACTGAATGAGTGTTTTATATGTCAAATATTGACATGGTCGCCATCATGGAATGATCTGTTATATTAATTTTATTTGCTGTGACTGGAGGGCAGTGCTGCCAAGCTCGGGGGAATTGGTCACACGTAAACGAGTCCGCGTCGTCACGCGCGGTGACACAACTCGTCATACATGGATGCGAACTTTTGCAAACTCGTGCATATTAATTAATATAATATTGTGTCTCCAATCAACAACCCTTTAGGTCATAGGCGAACTGGATTTATTTTGTATCTAATTAAGAGACCACGATAAAAAAAATCCAAACAAAACAGCGTTGCTTGAGTTACTTGTCGTACTACAGAGAAGGGAAACTAAGAATGGGCTTTAAGGCATTTGTATGTTTCTTTAGAAACGCATTTTACGGTAATTTTGATGAAATATGAAGCACAATTGATCGTCAGTAGTCCTGACGAAAATATTTCACATAGAAATATGTTTTATTGTTAAGTTTTGGGATCGACTTCAAATATCGTTTTTGTCCTTCTGTATTAACGTTGCGATATGCTGTTTTTTCTGTTTCTTTTTTTTATTGAATTAACATTTGAAAGCAAAATATTCTCCTCGTACGACAAAAATAGAGATTTACAACTTTAGAGTTAGAAATGATAGAAAGGATTACTTCTTGAGTTTAAATTTGCCTGCTTTTCATCACAAAGGAGCGATATGTTAGTTTTTCTGTATGATGAATTATACACAGAAAGTCCTGTCAGCGGCTGTAACCTTGAATAGAAGGAACTTTTTGTGCATGATATATCTACAACTAAACAACGACTGCCATGATACAATCTCTACGTAGTCTCCTGTCATCACATAAACCTCTTGATACAAAGTCTCCTGTCATCACACAGACCTCTTGATAAAAAGTCTCCTGTCATCACACAGACCTCTTGATAAAAAGTCTCCTGTCATCACATAGACCTCTTGATAAAAAGTCTCCTGTCATCACATAGACCTCTTGATAAAAAGTCTCCTGTCATCAGTTGTTGTTGTCTATCCCCCGTAATGCAATAATTTAATGTATCTAACATATGTTAGACTGGTATGTACGTGTCGACCAGACCGTGGAGATCAGGAACACTCAACAACACGTTAACAATGAAGTCTTCCGACATTTTTTACTTCAATGAAGTGATTGTGTCGCTTTGTTATATTTCATATAAGGGTGCAAGTCATACATGCTATATACTAGTGAGTGTCTGAAGTACGGAATGACGCGTTGCGATTGAAAAAGTGTGTCAAAACGGGGCTTAGTCCTTTCTTTTATATTCTCTCAATTTTTCCTGCATTCAAACAAAGCTTTCACGTTATTTTTTTTCTTCTAAATTCTTTCATATGGATTACTTTTAAAACCAATTTAAAGTTGTATAATATAAGAAACAAAAATCCGATGGATATCGTATGGCCTTTTCCAATTTTCTACTCTTTGAAATTGACCTATTTCCAAATTACAAATATACAACGTAATTTTTTATAAAACTTTTACCTTTATATTTTCCGTTATGCAAGTCAAATAAGAATAGAATTACACTTACAGGAAAATCTTTTTGTTTCTTAGGAAATGACATATCACCATCTGCGATAATGTAAAATTGAAGCGTCCAATTTCTGCTTTACTCGCATCAAAGCAGCACACACCCATGTTTTTACATTTAAGTTGTACCTCATTTGGTTTATTTGGATACAATTTGCTTTCTTTAAAGCGCTCTAAAAGGCGAAGTTCGAAAAAAAAATTGTCGCTAAATGTTTTGTACAAAAAATGAATATCAGTTCTAAGATTGGTGTTTTGATAATTAGATGTTAAGTCACCTCAGCTGAACGCTTGATTCTTGGTGGATACTTATTGAAGTCTACTTCTGCTGAGCGCCTGCTTCTTGTTACACGTACATGTACATGAATGCAAGTCTGCTTCAGCTCATCATTTCATTCTTGGTAAACGTATATGCAAATATGTCTGTCCCACTATCCACACCAATGATTTTGAAGAAAAAAAAGGAACACGGTTATTCATACTTATGGTTGCATATACGTGTGTCGAATGCTCAATAAAGTATGTTGGTTTCAAACAGCCGTTCGATGTGTCCGTTAATCTCGGTCACACAGCAGTGATGAGAAAAGGGACTCGCTGACACGTAAGAAGCCATCAGATTTGAAATAAAACATGTTCAGAGTGATTTATACGTTTACCATTCTGAAGGTTACCAACCCATTACCAACACTTCATCTCCGAAATTTCCGATGTTAACAAGCGGGAATTCCGGAGCTCTAACCAATCCAACGCTCCCTTGATTGAATTGAATATCAAAGTGTTGCCTTGACCTGACTAAGTATCAGTGGAGCAAATCCTAGCGGAGAGATAGGGTTCTCGGCGTTGTGGGAGAATACAGTCGAGATCTACATAGGATAATACACGAATTTCTATTTTATACCGTATTTATCTATTCTAACTTATCATGATATTAGAATTTTCTTTGTTATAGGGATTGAGCGTAGCGGGCTTCATGCAATATGGATGTAACGGAGTTGCGTTCATACCACCATGAATGTTAAAAAAATGACGCTCAATCCATATATTTATATTTATTCTATCAAGTATAAATTCCATTTTATTTCA